>JABUQX010106436.1:5000-7500 GCA_015478945.1 Trachelipus rathkii | reverse complement strand
TGAAACTTGGTATACTCCTATCATATTTTTACAGAAGATAAACACCACCATTCACGGGCAGAGCCCTAATCTAGGAGGGGGAGTACTCAATTAACGTCCGAGCAGGTCGGAAGTCTCAGTAAGCCCAAGGAGAACAGCCCGCTATTCTCCCGCCGCCCGACCAGTGTTGCGAACCTGGGACCCTCGCTTAGTTTGGCGAGTGCTTCTAACACTAGAGCTACCGGGGCTTTTTTATAATATAAGATATAAATACCAAAAAAATATATATATACATATATACATACATACACACATATAAATACATAATAAGTACACACGCATATGTACATATAGTAATATTATCATTATTAATATTATTATTATTAAAAAGCTAAACACTATATTTCAAACACAAATTCACTATATTTCACTATCAATCATTACTAATTTTATTTTTATATTAATATTATTACCATCATTATTATTACTATCATTACTATCATTATTATTATTATTATTATTATTAATATTATTATTATTATTATTATTATTATTATTATTATTATTATTATTATTATTATTATTATTATTATTATTATTATTATTATTATTATTATTATTATATTTCACAAAAACACTATAATTCACTATTATTAGTCAACATTCACTATACTTTTTATCATTATCATTGACTTCAATAATATCACTATCACTATTATCACTACAACTACTATCAATATTATCACTATATATATAAAATCATCATTATTATCAATATAATATATTTTGCCTTGTCCAACATTGCACGGGAAGTAAAGGTTGACAG
This sequence comes from Trachelipus rathkii, assembly GCA_015478945.1. NCBI lineage: Eukaryota > Metazoa > Arthropoda > Malacostraca > Isopoda > Trachelipodidae > Trachelipus > Trachelipus rathkii. The sequence goes on along the minus strand of JABUQX010106436.1, from coordinate 6,695 downwards.
TTGAGGTGGTTTTCTTCTTTGGACAAAGATCAAGAAGCGTCGAAAATCAAATTCTAGAAGAAGTTCAAGGAGATTTTATTCATCATATGATCAGATGACCAAGTAGATTCTAAAATTTCTAAAAAAGAACAAATATCGAATATAACGTCGCTCCACACCCAATTATTATTTATTTATTAATTTAAATCTCTACTTATTAAAATCCAAAAGTAAATTTATAAAATTTTTTTCGCGTTTTTCTTCTTAAAAAATAAGGTATCATTACTGTTGCCAGTGTTAAATTATGGTGAGGACCCCAGGGGGGATGCTAGCCCCTTAAAAACTTGAATATTGACATAGAGCGATGAAACTCGGTATACACCTATCATATAAGGTATCATTGCTGAAACCAGTGTTAAATTATGGTGAGGACCCCAGGGGGGATGCTAGCCCCTTAAAAACTTGAATATTGACATAGAGCGATGAAACTCGGTATACACCTATCATATAAGGTATCCATGTTGTAGACGAGATGAAATGAACATGAGCAACTTAAAAATTTAAAAAAATTTAAAAAAAAAAATTATTTAAAAAATAAAAATTTTTTTTAAAATTTAAAAAAAAACTAAAAAAAAAAAATTAAACATATTTTATTTTTAAGTTTATAACTTAAAAAATTTACGTTTTTTATAAATCAAACAGCCTCTAGAGCCTCTAGAGCCTCTGGAGCCTCTGGAGCCTCTTGAGCCTCTTTAGCCTCCCCGGCCTCCTCAGCCTCCCCTCCCTCACGCCCCTCCCCATCTATGATCTGTTGATTCATGTCTTATATTTGTATAACATAACACAAAACTTTCATTTATTTTGTTTTATATGTTTTAAACAGTTTGTTTTTACTAAATTTTTACGCTTTTCATATTTATAACTTAAGAAATTTGGGTTTTTACATACCCTAAACCTGTAAATCAGTAAATCAAACCACCCCACCCCTCCCCCCCCCCCCCCCCACCCAAACCCTGGATATTTATACACAATGTAAAATTTAAAAAAATTTTTTTTTATATTCATAACCTGTTCCAATTATCATACTCAATCAATGAATATATGCTAACATTAACAAAGATCCATACTTAACAACACTAAAGTAACTAACATTGAGTGCAGAACGGAACCTACTTACACTTTTTTCTAACATGTCACTGATATTTTTACATTAACATAGTAATATTTAACAAAATTTTATCATAACCTTGTCTAAATATCATACTGATCAATGAATATATGCTAACGTAACAAAGTTTTCACATCAATAAAGCAAACATAGCATCATCTGAACTACGAATATAACGTACATTCACAAACCTAACACATCTTAAACAGGAATAAACAGTTAACATTAACAAACTTCCATACTTAACAACAGTAAAGTAACTAACATTGAGCGCAGAACGTAACCTACTTACACTTTTTCTAACATATCACTGATGTTTTTACATTAACATAGTAACATTTAACAAAAATTTATCACAACCTTGTGTAAGTATCTTACTGATCAATGAATATATGCTAACGTAACAAAGTTTTCATATTAATAAAGCAAACATAGGATCATATGAACTACGAATATAATGTACACTCACAATCCTAACACATCTTATACACGAATAAGCAGTCAACATTAACAAAGTTCAATACTTAACAACTGTAACGTAACTAACA
>JABUQX010106435.1:35000-40000 GCA_015478945.1 Trachelipus rathkii | reverse complement strand
ATATATATATATATATATATATATATATATATATATATAATATAGTATATATATATATATATATATATATATATATATATAATATAATATATTATATATATATATACTAATATATATAGTAATATAATATATATAAAAGAAGATTTTTGTCTGCCCCCCCCGCAAAAAAATCTGGATACGCCACTGTATATATATATTATATATATAATTATTATATTATATATATATATTATATATATAATACTATATATAATATATATATATATATATATATATATATATATATAATATATATATATATATATATATATATATATATAATAACTTACTGACAAAAACACAGAAAATACACTTTTGAGACCTAATATCTATGTGCGGAACGGTTACACGCGAAATTGCCCAATATCTGAACAACAAGCATTATGCTACCATATCTTAATAACTCTTTCATAGTTAAATCAAATAATGAAACATTATGTAAATTATCAAACTTAAAACTTGAAGCCACTAATATATTCGCCTCACCTGATGTAGAATCTTTGTTCACAAATGTACCGGTTCTTGATACGATTGACATAATAATTAACGAAGTGTATCACTCAAATAACCTACCCCCCACCAGATATATCAGAACAACATATGAGAACATTTTATTAATTTGTTGTACTCAAACACCGATTAAATTTAAAGAAAACATATATCTACAAACTGATGGAGTGCTGATGGGTTCACCACTTGGACCTACATTTGCTGACTTCTAATGTCCAATCTGGAAAAACAAAATCCTTCGTAAAACAAACAACTTTAACCCCGTATTTTACATAAGGTATGTCGACGACACCCTCACTATTTTTAGGAACATAGATCATATACATCAGTTCATCAATAGAATTCAAGAGTTGTCATGCTTAAAATTCGAAATGATACTCGAAATGCGACGAAAATCAATAGTTTTAATGTAAAATTAACGATATGTTAGAGATATGCTTTAAAAATGGAATAGGTTACCGTTGACGCTGTGCTACGGTACTTTAGTGTTGTAAGTATGGAACTTTTTAATGTTAGTATGGTTTATTCGTGCGCAAGGTGTGTTAGGTTTTGTCATTGTGCATTATATTCTTAGTTCAGGTAATGCTATGTTAGCTTTATTAATGTGAAAACAATGTTACGTTAGCTTATATTCGTTGGTTAGTATATAAAGAACTTATTTTTGTACTATGTTTATCCGAAATGGTAGTCGATATGTGACCTGAATCATTAGATCGATAGATCAAAAGGTCATGGATGGGATGGGTAGGGAGGGGCGGGGATGGGACGGGTGGTTGTTTGATTTACTGATTTACTGATTTACTGCTTTAAATTCGGTAAACTATTACACTTTACTATGATATTTTATTCAAAGAACTTATTTTTATATGTTTGGATAAAACTTTGTTATTTTTATGTTTATGTTTGGAGGAAAACTTTGTTAGTTTGCAGCTATTTGCTGGGATTATGATTATTTAGGTAAGGCTATGATATATTTTTGTTTAAATATTACTATGATAATGTAAAAAACTTGTACGTTAGCATATAGTCGTTTGGTCTCTGAATGATAATCGGACAAGGTTATGATACATTTTTTTGCTAAATGTACTGTGTCTTTGTAAGATTAACGTTAATATGTTAGAGATATGCTTGAAAAAAGTATGAATAGGTACGTTTTGCATGCAATGTTAGTACTTTACTGGTATTAAGTGTGGAACTTTGTTAATGTTAACAGTTTATTCGTGTGTAAGTTGTGTTAGATTTGTCTGTGTACATTATTTTCTTAGTTCATGTTACGCATTTAGCTTTATTGATGTGGAACTTTATTACGTTAGAGTATATTCGTTGATTAGTAGATAATTTGACAAGGTTATGATAAAATTTTTGCTAAATGTTACTGTGTCAGTGTACGATTAACGTTTTAATATGTTAGATATATGCTTGAAAAAGTAAGAATAGCTTACGCTTTGTATGCATCGTTAGTTACTTTACTGTTGTTAAGTGTTGGAACTTTGTTAAATGTTAACAGTTTATTTTCGTGTGTAAGTTGTGTTAGGTTTGTCTTTGTACAGTATTTTCTTAGTTCAATGTTACGCTGTTAAGCTTTATTGATGTGGAAACCTTTTTTTACGTTAGAGTATATTCGTTTATCAGTATGTAATTAACCAATGTTGTGATTAAATTTTAGTTAAAATATTACCATGTTAATATAAATTAACATGTTAATGTTAGAGATATGCTTGACAAAGTTGGAATAAGTTACGTCTTGTATGCTATGTTTAGTTACTTTACTGTTGTTAAGTTGTGGAACTTGTTAACGTTAACCAGTTTATTCATGGTTTGAGGCGAGTCAGGTTTGCGTGTGTATTATGATTCATAGTTCAGATATGATGCTAATGTAAGCTCATTAATGCTGAAAACTTTGTTACGTTTAGCATATATATATTCGTTGATCAGTGTATAAAGAATTTGTTTTTATGTTATGTTTATCCAAAATGATACTTGAAAAAGTGACTTGAATCAATAGATCAATAGATCAATATATCAAGGATGGACAGGAGGTGACGGGATGGGTTTGATATTTAACTGATTTACTGATTTATCGCCTTTAGGGTATGTAAAACATGACAATTTTAGTAAAAAATTGACTTGAATCAATAGATCAATAGATCAATAGATCACGTATGAACAGGAGGGTGGTTGGATGGTGGTTTGATTTACTGATTTACTGTTTTAGGGTATGTAAAACATGACAATTTTACTAGAAAATATACTTGAATCAATAGACAATAGATCAATAGATCAACAAATCAATAGATCAATAGATTTTGATTTACTGATTTACATATTTACTGCTTTAGGGTATGTTAAAAACACATAAATTTGTAAGTTATAAAACAAAAAGAATAAGAAATTTTATTTATTTATTTATTTATTTTTTATTTTTATTTTTTCTTGATGGTTCTGAAACCATTATTTTCGAAATCTACAGACCCAATAACATATATAAAGACACCAATATTGTATCATTACACCAATGTTTAATAACTCGGCACCGCACCGGAACCAGCACCGGTGCAGCTGTCAGCTCCTACTCCTCTGAGTCAGACTCCTTCTTCATTCTTTCCCTCCTTATTCTTCCTTCATCCTTCTTCATTCCTCCTTGGACTCTGTTTTGCACTTACTGTGCTTTTGTTTGGGTGGGATCCCTTCTGGGGGGTCCTAGACACCCTATACGGACTTATAACCCTCATATTCGAGCTCTACGGTCTCGATAACCTATATAAGGACACCAATATTGTTGTTATACGAATGCTTATTAACTCGGCACCGCACAGGCTCCAGCACCGGTGCCGGAGCCAACTCCTCAGATTCCAATATCAACTCTTTCTAGAAATTACACTCTGAATCCTCTCACCAAATTTCAGTCTTCTACGAACACTTCGATTTTTAAGGGGGGTGGGGTCCCCTTCGGGGGGCCACGGGGACTTATTCTTTTTTTCTTGATGGTTTTGAAACCATTATTTTCGAACACCCCTGCAAATTTTAGCCCTATACGATAACTCTAACCATTGTAGATATATATCGGAGCCATAGGCTGAGCCGGAGCCGGTGCCTAAAAATCATTTAATAATAATAATAATAATAATAATAATAATAATAATAATAATAATAATAATAATAATAATAATAATAATAATAATAATAATAATAATAATAATAATAATAAAAAACTTCAGAGGCTGAACCAGATTCGTTTGCGCTGGCTGAAGCGGAGTCGGAGTCGGAGCCGGAATCGAGGCCGGAGTCGGAGCCTGAGTCGGAGTCGGAGTCGGAGCCGGAGTCGGAGTGAGTAAAAAACGCGTTTTCGACACAGAATCGATTCCCTTCGGGAATCGATTCTTCGTAATAATAATAATAATAATAATAATAATAATAATAATAATAATAATAATAATAATAATAATAATAATAATAATAATAATAATAATAATAATAATAATGTGTGTGTGTGTAGGCGTACGCGCGCGCTCAAGCACTCATGCGCTTCGCACACCTTTGCGATTGTTCCAAACTCTCGTTAGGCCTAATCTCACCCGCTCAGAAGCCGCAACAAGGGCGTAACCCATTATTTGAGCTACGCTCTCAGGGGGAGGTACCCCCTATATACATCCTAGCCACTTGAGAAAACTCGTCGGTTTCGAGCTTAATACCTCAATAGATTATACTTCCTTTCAGACCGATACCTCTTATAGTTTTTGAGAAATCGCTGTCCGCAGTCGGATTCCTGTAACTATAAGGGTAGAAACAACTATTTAAGAAAACATTGCAATGATTTCGCTTAAGGGGCAAAAATGTCTAAAGCTAACACGAAAGAGAGGTGGAAAGTTGCGATGGATTGTTACGATTTAAAAAGTTTGAGATAGATCGAAGACATAGAACCTTCGTCTTAAACCTCGAATCTTTGAAATTGTAACCATGAGCCAAATTTGTAATAAATTTAATTATTACTTCATCATTTGTTTCCTTCGCTCTTCCATTATGTACTACATTGCAATTTCCATCATTAGTGACAACAACTGTTGTCATTCATGATAGTGAAAGTTGATCATTTATTTTTAATTAATCATCCTTCATACATCGATAAAAACATTTTCAAACACTTTGCGAAGTTTGCAACGGAACTTCTGCTTCAATTAATGAGAAAATAACAATCCAACGTGTCAGATTCAGGGTAAAATGTCAAAGACATAAAGCAATTGCAATTTATTTTCTTGATGATTTTTCAAACCAGTTAGAGAAAGTTCGTGCAGCCATAAATCCATACTTACCAATCTTAGTATTGAAAATTTTATAGAATTTTGTAAATAAATTTGATATATACAGTCACATTTGGATTGTTAAGGATTTTATCTATCTCCCTCTCCTCACTCTCTCTCTCTCTCTATCTATCTCTATCTCACTCACATGTG
>JABUQX010106435.1:0-17500 GCA_015478945.1 Trachelipus rathkii | reverse complement strand
TCTTTGGTATTTGGGTTTCGCGGGGGTTCCTCCCCCCTCCCCTACGGGGTATGGAAAAACGTCCCCCCCCTATTTGTTCCCCGTCGGCTCGAGCCTAGTGTGCCAGTATAAAGCAAGAAATTTAATAGAAAGTCTTATTTATTTTAACGAGAAAGCAATAAAAGGTCTCTAAATAGGCCTTCTAATAATCATTTACTATAATTATTACAATAATTTTTTATTATATAATTATTTCGCATTCCTTCTCGAATATTTTACGAGAGATTCAAAAATGTTATTCCTTTTTCGCTGTAGCTATTGTAGTTTTTTGAGATTTGTTTTTTTTTTTTTTTTTTTTATTTTTTTTTTTTTTTTTTTTTTTTTTTTACATTTCCAGGGCAAACTTTGGACCAGCATTCCAGCAATGTATTCCGTTTTACTGTAGCATTGAATAGTTTTTGAGATTACATATGACGGATTAATCGAAAAATTCTGGCCTTATATATATAGTAATAATTAAATTTTACTACAATGTATAATTTATAGATGTCAGATGATTCTATATAGGTATATAAATATGTAAGATAGGTATTTAATATATAATATATATTATATATATATATATATATACTATATATTATATTATATATATATATATATATATATATTATATATATATATATATAATATATATATATATATATATATATATATATATATATATATATATATTCTAAATCGTTTTGAAATAGGATATGTATTAATTTTTAGCGATAAATGAATGCATAAAACATGAACATTTAACTACGAGGGCTCCACCCCAGTACCCCCGACCCGTGAGTGCTGGATAATAAAATATAGCTTCAGTACCATAAGTTGAAATAATCTTATATAAAAAATTAAAAAGAAGCATCTGGCAACAAATAGGCTTTGAAAAGAAATTTGTAAACTTCAAAACTTTTTCAGGCTCATTTTTTAAACTTTTTTTTTTTTTTTTTTTTTTTTAACTTTTTTCTTTCATTGCGGATCACTTCGAACATTTCATATAAATTTCATGAAACTTGGTGAAAATATTATAGATACGAAATTTGGAGCTCTATTATTTCTTATTTAGAAACTTTATAAGCTATGTTTTACCGCTGAAAATGAATAAATCCATTATTTCCTAACGATCTAGTAAAAGAAATTTATAAAATAAATGAAAACAACCTATTACTTACTATAAAACATTAGGACCAACTTTCTTTTTTTTTTAGGCTAAGACCAACGCATAGATTAATAATAATAAAAATGTTATATTTCTTAAATAAATTACATATTTCCTTTTTGCATATAACTTTTATTTTCTACTGTATCCATAAATCGCCGTAATTCACCGGAAGTTCTATATATACTCCAAATATATTAAAAACTTGTATAGAAATTTCCGGCATTTGTAAAAGGGTTTTATGTATCGATGTCCTTCAATATTAACCGAATGTGAGTGATATATAAGCGAAGATGCTTCTGAAGGTATTAACTCACAAAACGGGGCTGCTTGGTTTAAATCAACATGTTTTTTTGGGGTTTAAGCAAACTAAAACCCTTTTTTTTTTCATGTTTTTTTTTTTTTTTTTTTTTTTTTTTTTTCAAATAAAGAAGTAATTTACAAGTGCTCTAAATGAAAGAATATGACTAATACATCCTAGTTATACATTTAGATAGCAAATAAATGGGAGGAAAATATTATTAACTCGATTTAAAAAAAAATTATAACTTATCTTTTTGTATAATAATTAATAAACACTATATAACATTTAATTATTTTTTCTTTGAGTTAGACCAGGGGGTCTCCAAACTAAAGCCCGCGGGCCAACACCGCGGGCTGACCAAGTTTATCTTTAGGATTCTTTTAATTAAATAAAAACTCAAATTAAACCCACTATTTTCAATAAGAAACTATTAGTCACCAAAACACCGACTAGTCGTTACTAGTCGCCACCAGTCGCACTAGTTCTCGCTTTAGTCGACTATATTTCACTTTTCGATCGCCAATTGTTAGCACGAATTCAAAAATTTGGTATGCTGGAGCTAGCTAGGTCTTGGCCCTTGGGACTTAGTAGAGGAGTCACTGTGGCCCTTGGGTTAAAAAGTTTGGAGACCCCTGAGTTAGATAATTGCTATTAAGATTTTTAAGTAAATAAACACTTTTAGGGTTTAATTCCATAGTTATATTTGAGAGGGAAGAATTCTTCAAACATTTCCCAAACTTTTTATATATTACAAAATAGCAGTACAAATTTATCATTATATTTTTATCATAATTTCAAATTGCTGATTTAAAAAAACATTGTGTTAATAGTATGGAAGAAATTTTTTGCCCATATATATATATATATATATATATATATATATATATATATATATATATATATATATATATATATATATATATATATATATATATATATATATATTTTATATATATATAGAGATATTATATTTGTAAATTATATAAATATATATATATATATATATATATATATTATAAATATATATATATATATATATAGTATATATATATATATATATATATATTGAGAATAGTATATATATTATATATATTATATATATATATATATATATATATATATATATATATATATATATATATATATCTCTTCAGTGGGTAAAGGCCAGAGGCTTACCAAATTTCATCGGTTTTTAAAAAATTGGAAACCAGGCCCAAATTAAAGCCTGACATGTCCCGATAGCAGCACTTGAAATTGTGCAAATCAAAGGTAGTTGGAGAAATAGATAAATGGAGTGTGTTCCAGACATTACCAGTGAAGTACATGTAAGATTGAGCATAGCAGTTAAGTATGGGGTAAGAGAGTTTGGCAGAGAAAGGATAAGACTATCTGAATTACGACCGCCGCAGGAACTCTCCTCAAAGGAGGATGTACATGACTGGAAAATTCAAAGTAACAATGTAAATTCACTAAATTGTAATAACAAAAGAATAAGGAGAGTGTTGCAACAGTTCAAAGGATAGAAAGATTGGAGAGAGTTAGAGAAGGAGAATTAAGAAGTCCACAAGCCCTATAAACCACACTTTATCAAGAAGAGCAATATATGTGAGACCAACCCAGATATGTGATTCATACTCTATACAAGGGCGAACAACGCCAATATGAAGAACTAGCAACTGGGGTGGTAAGTTTCGATGGGGCCTTGGAACACCCAATTTTCTAGAAACTTGTTAGAAAAAGACATAATGTAATCCTTCTAAGAAAGATCACGAAAAAAATAGCAAGAATATTAAGAGCAGAGAAGTAGGAACTCCGAAGTGACTCTCCTCATATGCAACTTCGCTTAAGTGCAGCAATCATGATATATATATACAATAGAGAAAGATATATATATATAAATATATATATATTATATAGTATATAATATATATATATATATTATATATTATTATATTATAGTATATATATTATATATATTATATATATTATAGTTGTGTGGAAGATTATGTCAAGTTGATAGATGAAGAAGTTAAGCTATTGACGCATTGAAAACAACCATTTTTTCTTTAACACAACTATAAGTACAAGAAAAATCAGAGGCCTGTTGCTTCAAGGCTACCCTCCTAGCATCATTTATTTGCTGCTGAATGGTAGTCGTCTTTCAAATTGGAGCGTAGTAATGATTAGGTTGACAGAGATATCAGCGCTAAGAGTGAGAGAGACATTAGTTAGTAACGAAAGATCATTAAAACATTAATTTGGGGAAACACCACTATGGACAGACTTAAAGAATAATAGTCGTTACAGAATGGAATGTTATGTCTTCAGTATATATATATAATATATATTATAGTATATATATCTATATATATTATATATATATATATACTATATATATATATATATATATATATATATATATTATATATATATTTAGGTAGAAATATATATATATATAGTATATAGGGTATATATATATATATTGAGAATTAATTCAAAAATCTCTGAGAAAAAGTCTATTCTTAAGAATTTCTGTTCTTGAATATACTAAGTGCCATTATTTAAGGCTCGGAAAATAATAAAACTTTGATTTAAATGATATAAAATTGTTAATAATTTTTATTTGTCTTTAAAATCTTGATTTTAAAGATATATTAAATACAGTATTCTACAGCTAAGATACTTTGATCCTCATTTATTCGTCTTTATGATTTTTTTAAAAAAAACATGTTTTTTAACCCTGTTTATAGGTTTTTTTCAATTATGCAGCATCATGAGGATGCTATTCGACCATTTAATATAAGAAGAATTTCTAAATGATTTTCTTTTCCAAAATATTTCCTGTTTTTCAAAGAATAATTCGATACAGGATAACGAACGAAACAACGCAACAGATGAATTTGAGTGCGTTTCGTCACTATTTTTAATTTTTTAAATAGTGACAAAAACAGTACTTGAAATAACCTAAAGTCAGTCTAGAATTACTACCTTGTATTTACAATGGCACTTAGAGCTGAGCTAACTCTTTGTTACAATGAAGGTGCAATACGGATGAGATACCTAAAAATTATGCTGGTTTAACATTTAATGATAGTAAATAGGTTTCTATCATTACTTTTTCTTTAATTGTTAATGAATTTAACTTAAAACGTCGCTAAGATTCTCATTAGAGTTAGTCAACAAAATTTATTGGCAGACCTTGCTCGCGCGCGACTAACTAGTTAACTATCTTCGACCTACGCCTCGGAGTTTTATATACGTACTGGTATACTATATATATTATATTATTAATATTATATATTTATAATAATATATTATTATAGAGTATATATATAATAGTATATATATATATATATATATATATATATATATATAATATATATAATATATATATATATATATAATAATAATATATATATTATATATATATATATAGGGTGGAATAATAGTATACCGGTACAAACTGTGATGTTTAAGGAGCACAGTGAGTGTTGAAAATATTAGTTAAATACACATTAGCCGTCGGGAATTTACAGTAGAGGAAATATAGGGGCAAAATACTTTCCACATAAGTAGTAATAAACTTACAAGATCAAAAAACATTAATATCATAACCGAGAATTTATGCGTTCATAATACAATCCCCAATAGGCTATTACATCCTGGGCAAGTTTCCTCAGCAATAATTCGTCGTATTAAATGTTTGAGCTAGTATTGTGGTGGACAACCTTATGCTGATCATTATAGTTTCACGGATTTCACCTCAACGGTGTCCTTAGAACCTATGGTTCATGCATGAAGGAGACTCCAGGCCCACTTGCGAGCCAGTTTCGCCTGTGTGATCGCAACAGCTACATAACCTAAATCGTTGGATGTGGACGCGGAGTAGACCCGTTTGCAATAGCCACCACGGGGGTCCCCTCGGTCCCTCCTATCCTCAAAACCTTAGATGTTATTTGTAGGAACCACCTTAAATCGCTCGTGTAGAGAGACCCAATCCCCGATGTGTTACTTTCGGCCGATGGGTTTGCAACCATTATAGTCGGCAAAGCGGGGAATTCATCCTAATCTTTGCGCCATCCATGAATAAATCGTAGAAAGCCTATTTGCTGCAAATGGTCATATTCTTGATACACCTTACTGTTCAGTAGGACATTGATGTGTGTAGCACACAACTCATGTATTATGCCATCCAATAAATACTATATTTAGTTTAATCTTGTTTCGTAAAGTTCACTACTGTATAGGGCAAAGTGATTGCCCTATTTCTCTCTCTACCATGCATTCCCCCGCCTATGTGCAATAACGAATATTATCGGATTGTATATATTATATATATATATATATATATATATATATATATATATATATATAGTATATATATATATATATATTATAGTATATATATATATATATATATTATATTATATATATATTATATATATATATATGAATACAAGGGAAAATTAATCTATCATTGATAGCAATTTCAAGATATATGAAAAAAGGTCGTTTTCTACTTAAAAAAAAAATCTTCTTCTTGCTCTCTTAATAGCAAAATGATTGATATCTTCCTTCCTCTGTATTGTGTAGCTATAATGAACACACATTAAAACCAATTCTGTTAGTCTTTTCTCTACTGTAGAATTAAGAAAGTATATTTTGAACCTTTTCAGGGGAGAGAAATATCTTTGTGGATTGCACATTGTGAGTGAGATAGAGATAGATAGAGATAGAGATAGATTGAGATAGAGTGAGATAGATGCTAAAATCCTTTCACAATCCAAATGTGACTGTATAAATAAATATTGTTTACAAAATTCGTTAAATTTTCAATACTAAGATTGGTAAGTATGGGATTTATGGCTCAAGAACTTTCTCTACTGGTTTGAAAAATCATCAAGAAAATAAATTGCATTTGCTTTATGTCTTTACATTTTATATTGATTATGACACGTTGGATTGTTATTTCTTCATTAATTGAAAGCAGAAGTTCCGTTGCAACTTCCAAAGTGTTTGAAAATGTTTTTTATCGATGTATGAAGGAAGTTTTTTTGAAAAACAAGGATCACATTTTCAATATGATTAAGAACAGTTGCTGTCACTAATGATGGAGGTTGCAATGTAATACATAATGGAAAAGCGAAGGAAAACAAAGATGAAATATAATTAAATTTATACAAATTTGGCTCAAGGTTACAAGATTCAAAAAGATTTCGAGTTTTAAGACGAAGGTTCTATGTCTTCGATCTATCTCAAAATTTCTCTAGATTTTAACAATCCATCGCAACATTTCCCCTACCTTTTCGTGTTAAGCTTGGTCCATTTTGCTTCTTTGAAGAGGAAATCTATTCCAATGTTATTCTTTTAAAATAGTTGTGCTCCCTTGAGTAGTTACAGGACATCGACTGCGGGCAGCGATTTCTCAAAAAACTATAAGAGTACGCGTTACGAACTTGGAATAAACTCTATTTGAGTATTTAAGCGTTCGAAACGACGAGTTATCCAAGTGGCTAGGGATGTATATAGGGGGTACCTCCCCCTGAGAGCGTAGCTCAAAATAATGGGTACGCCCCTTGTTGCGTCTTCTGAAGCGGGTGAGATTAGGCACCTAACGAGAGTAAATGGAACAATCGCAAAGGTGGCGAAGCGCATGAGGTGCTTGAGCGCGCCGCGTACGCCTACACACACACACATATGATGATGATGATTATTAATTATTATTATTATTTATTAATAGTATTATTATCTATTTTATTATATTATTATATTATATTACGAACGATCGCATTCCCGAAGGGATGCGATTCATGCTGGAGTCGAAAACGACGTTTTTTACTCACTCCGACTCCGGCTCCGACTCCGACGCCGACTAGGCTCCGGACTCCGGCCTCGAATGTCGGCTCCGACTCCGAGCATCCCGCTTCAGCCAGCGCAAACGACTAGGTTCAGCCTCTGAAGTTTTTTCTTTATTATTGATTATATTATTATATTATTATTATTATTATTATATATTTATCTATTCTTATTATTGATTATTATTATTATTTTTATTATTATTTTATTATATTATATATTAGTATAAGATGATTTTTAAGGCTCCGGCTACGGCTCAGCCTATGGCTCCGATATATATCTACCAGATGGTTAGAGTATATCGTATAGGGTCTAAAAATTTTGCAAGGGGTTGTTAGATGGTGAAGCGTACCGTCGTCGTAGACGAGGGTTACGTCCCCGTGGGTCCCCCGAACGGGGACCCCACCCCCCTAAAAATCGGAAATGTTCGTAGAAGTGAAATTTGGTGAGAGGATTCAGAGAGTAATTTCTAGAAAGAGTTGGTATTTGGATCTGAGAGTTGGCTCCGCACCAGGTGATGGAGCCTGTGCATGGTGCCGAGTTAATAGCATTCGTTTATACAAACAATATTGGATGTCGCTTATATAGTGTATCGAGGCCCGTAAGAGCTCGATATGGGGTTATGAAAGCTCCGGTTTATAGGGTTTTGTCTAGACCCCCATTTTGAGGGGGCGTTCTGACTAAAAAAGCACAGAGTTGCAAACAAGAGGCTCTCGAAGTAGGAATGAGAAGGTGAAGGAGAATAAGGAGGAAAGAATGAAGAAGGAGTCTGAGCTCAGCGAGTAGGATCCGATGACTGCGCTGTTGCTGGTTGCCGGTGCGGCTGCCGAGGTATAAACCAGTCGGTTGTCTCGGACAATATTGGTGTCTTTATATATAAGTTATTGGGTCTGTAGATTTCGAAAATAATGCTTTCAGATATCAGAAAAAATAAAAATAAAATAAATAAATAAATAAATAAAATTTCTTATTTTTTTGTTTAGAACTTACAAATTTTTATGTTTTACATACCCTAAAAGGTCAGTAAATCGGTAATCAGTAAATCAAACTACGTCCCTCAGCCCTTGCTGTGATCTGATTGTGACTAATTGATCTATGTGATTCAAGTCATATTTTCTAGTAAAATTGTGCTATGTTTACATACCCTAAAACAGTAAAATCAGGTAATCAACCACCATCCCAACCACACCTTCGCTGTTCATACGCGTTATCTATTGCATTATTGATCTAATTGATTCAAGTCAAATTTTTACTAAAATGTTCATGTTTTACAATACCCAAGGCGATAAGATCGAGAATCAGTTATATCAAACCACCATCCCGCACCCTCCTGTCCATCCTTAGTATATGGCATATATTGACTCCTATTGATTCAAGTCACCATTTTCAAGTATCATTTTGGATAACATAAACATAAAAACAATTCTTTATACACTGGATCACGGAATAATATATGGATTAATGATAATTTTACATTATTTCACATTAATGAAGCTAATAATAATTCATCTGAACTATGAATATAATACACGACGACAAACCTGACTCGCCTCAAACCATGAATAAAACTGTTAACGTTTAACAAAGTTCCACAACTTAACAACAGTAAGAGTAACAACATAGCTTACAAAGACGTATCCTATTCACACTTTTGTCAAACATATCTCAACAGTAAACCAATGTTAATTTTATATTAACATGGTAATTTTAACTAAAATTTATCACAACATTGGTTAATGATCATACTGATCAACGAATATACTCATAAACGTAATTAAAGTTTCCACAACTCAATAAGCTAAACAGCGTTAACATGAAACTAAGAAAATAAGTGTACAAGCAAACTAACTTAATATTAACATAGTAATATAACTGTTAACATTAACAAAAGTTTCGCACTTAACAACGATAAAGTAACTAACATTGCATGCAAAGCGTAAAGCTATTCTTACTTTTTCAAGCATATATAACATATTAACGTTAATCGTACACTTACACAGTAACATTTAGCAAAATGTTTATCATAACCTTGGCCGATTATCATACATCAACGAAGATACTCTAACGTAATAAAGTTTCCACCATCAATAAAGCTAACATAGGCTATAACATGAACTAAAGAAAATAATGTACCACAACGACAAATCTAACACAACTTACACACGGATAAACTGTAACTGTTAACATTAAACAAAGTTCCACACTTAATACAAGTAAAAATAAAGCTAACATTGCATGCAAAACGTAACCTATCATACTTTTTTTCAAGCATATCTCTAACATTATTAACGTTAATCTTAACAAAGACACAGTACACATTTTAGACAAAAAAAATGTATCAGTAACCTTGTCCGATTTCATACAGACCAACGAATATACTGCTTAACGTAACCAAAGTTTTTTCAAAACTCAAAATCTACTAACAAAACTATAATCATAGCAATCGACATAAATATCATAATCCCCAGCAAATAGCTGCAAAATAACAAAAGTTTATCCAAACATACATAAAATAAACAAAGTTTTATCCAACATATAAAAATAAGTTCTATGAATAAAATATTATGTAAAGTGTAATAGTTTAACGAATTTAAAGCAGTAAAATCAGTAAATCAGTGAAATCAAACCCCCCGTCCCATCCACGCCCCTGCCCTACCGCATCCGTATCCATGCAGCTTTTGATCTATCGATCTAATGATTCAGGTACCACATATCCGACATACCCATTTACGGATCAAATACGTACAAAAATTAAGTTCTTTATTACTTACACCACAACGAATATATGCTAAAGTAACATCGTTTTCACATTAATAAAGCTAATAACAATAGCATTTCCCTGAACTAAGACAACTTATAATGCACCATGACAAAACCTTACACACACCTTGCGCCACGAATAATAGCTAACAAGTTAACAAAAGTATCCATACATTAACAACACTAAAAGTCATAGCACAGCGGTACAAAACGGTAACCATATTCACAATTTTTAAAGCATATCTCTAAACATATCAATTAATTTTACATTAAAGCTATTGATTCTTCGTCTCGCATCTTCGAAGGTTCAGTTTCGAATCTTTTAAGCATGACAACTCTTGAATTATATTGATGCTGATGTATACCGTATGATCTATGTTCCTAAAATAGTGAGGGTGTCGTCGACCATACCTTATGTAAAATACGGGGTTAAAGCTTGTTATAGTTATTACGAAGGATTCTTGTTTTTCCAGACTTGGACATATGAATCCAGCAAATGTAGGTCAAAGTGGTGAACCCATCAAGCACACAATCAGTTAATGATAGATAATATGTTCTTTAAAATTTCAATCCGAGTGTTGAATACAAACAAAAATTAATAAAACTGTTCTCATATGTGTTCTGATAACTTATCTGGTGGGGAGAATAGGGTTTATATTGAGTGATACACTTCGCTTAATTATTATTGTCAATGTGCGATATTATTCTATTCAAAAAAGGAAACCGGTAACATTTGTGAACAAGATTTCTACATCAGGTGAGAGCGATATATTAGTGCGGCTTCAAGTTTAAGTTAGCTAATTTAATAATGTTTCCATTATGTTGATTTAACTATGAAAGAGTTATTAAGATATAGGTAGCATTAATGCTGTTCAAAATATTCGAGGCAATTTTCGCGTGAACGTCCGCACATTCAGATATTACATGTCTCATAGGTGAATTTTCTGAGTTTTTGTGTAGTTTCTATATATACTATATATATATATTAGAATATATATATTTTTTATATATAATATATATATATATATATAATATATATATAAGTAGTATATATACTTATATATAATATATATATATTATATATATATATCATATAATTACAGTGGCGTATCCAGAAATTTTTTTTCGGGGGGGGCCAGACAAAATCTTCTTTAATATATATATATATATATATATATATATACTATATATATATCATTATATATATATATAATATATATTATATATAGTATATATTATTATATATATAAATATAGATTATATATATATATATATATATATAATATAATATAATATTGATATATTATATATATATTATATATGATTATATATATATATATATAATATTTATATATATATATATATATATATATAGCTATATATATATATATAATATATTATATATTATATTTATATTATATATAATATATATATAATATATTATATATTATATATATATATATATATATATTATAATATATATATATATATATAAATATATATTATATAATATATATATATATAAATATATAATATTAATAAGTGGAAGGACCAAATATTTAAAATTTCTTAAGAACAAATGGAGTAGTAATATATACATAAATTACTAAAAATTCATGTCTTACCTACAAATTGTTAACTTTAATCAGCCGGAACAACTGAGAAGTGAAGGAGAAATCAAGGAAACTACTTCAGTTTTTATCGAAATTTCGATGTATAAGAGGAGGGAAAGTGAAATACGATCTTTCATCTCCAATAGTATTTCTCAAGTAGGTTTTCAGAAGTCTTAGTGTTAAAAAGCTTTCTGCTGAAGAAGTAGACACGGGTAAAATTGCCAGTATTTGCAACAAGATGTAAATATTTGGAAATTGTGACTGCGAACAAGAAACAGGTTCCGTCTATTGCTGTTTTTCAACGATCTGTGCTGTGATGTCACCTTTTCAAATTCCATAAATCCCATTCTGCTTTTACTAAATCTTCTATTAGGACTTTTTCGAGATCTTCCCTTGTAAAATGTTATACAATCTTTCATCTTCTCATATGGCACATTACACCTGATCGGTATGACGAATTACAAGGAAGAAATAATCTCTTTATGATTTAAAAACCTCTCTTAATGCTGATATTAAATCATCCCAAAATAGTATAAAAATGGATGTGCGATAATAAGTTTGTAGGTCATAAGTAGGAATGTTGGTCAGGTATTTTATGAACTTTTTTAGATTCTTAGATACAACAATGTTTCCATACCTCACTCTGATTACGCTTACATTCTTCAAAGAATCTGCTGAAATGCTTAATGATTGCAATTGTCTTGATCTTCAAGTTTGTTAATTAACTAAGATTACGAGATTGTTCCTGACAGCGACGATTTATATAAAATTAATTTAAACCTCTGCACTTGATATTATTAACAGATATGATACTTTTAAAATTTTGTAGCTGTCTAGAAATTGTTCATGGGTCAGGGCCGATGGCCCGCCGCTGGCCCCGCCCCTATGAATACGCCACTGCTTACTTATTAGTAGATATATAGTATATATATATATAGTATTATAGTCTATTATATATATATATTATATAATATTATATATATATTATATATTATATATAACTATACTATATTTATATACTTATATAATATTATATATGAATATTAGATATATATGAATAGATTAAATAGTACTATAGTATTATATCACTAAAAATTTAGTCAGATAGTTATACCTACTGATTGCAGCGCAAAAACTTGTGATAAGCGATTCTGCTAATGCTCAGAGAGTTTCAAAAATGACAGAAACCCTAATATTTGAAATCAGCAACAGCTTTCAAAAAATTCATGCAGATAGAGAAAAATTATTCGGAATACGCATATGCGGATGCTGATGTGGATAACCGCTACACCTCTACAGTTAACTAATAGAAATAATTATGCAGATTATAATTACGTTATACAGTTGTTTCCGAAACTGAAATATTTGTTTGTCATGTGTTGCGCCTGCAGCTTTATGTCTTTACGGTACTTTACCGGATATAGCATTGGAGATTAGATTCATTGGAAAGTGATATATTTTTTTATTCTCGAAAGCAAGCGAAAAAAAATTGTTGAAACAAAAAAAAGTTCTATTACTTGTAACCATCTGTTAAGCACTTATATCTGAGTCAGAGTCGAACAATTTTTTGAATTTGACTGTTGGGTCGGAGTCGGGGTACGGCAGTACTCGGAAACACTTTTTGTTTAGAGCTGGAGGACGGAGTCGGAAGTCGGAGTCGAAAGATTTTTGTTATGTAGCAGTCGGGAGTACGGACAGTCTCGGAGTTCTGAAATCAAATGCTTGAATTTAAGGAGTCGGATCGGAGGTTCGAAAATTTATTTTAACGACTCCGCAGCCCGTGATACTTATAGGTATATATATATATATATATATAATAATATATATATATATATAGCTATATAAATAATATAATAGATATGGGGACATAGTATATATAGCTATATATTAATAATATGACTAATATATTTTTTCGATATATAATACCTACTAATAGGAGTGATTAAATACTTTATAATTATAATGAAATATCATATAAATTATATTAGTATTATATTATATATATAATATAATATACTAGTATATACTATAAATACTTATCAATATGCATAGGGATATATTATATATTAAATTATAATTATGAATATAATAATAAATATATATATAATATACATATATATAGCTTATATCTAAATAGATTCTATAGCTAATAGTATAGATATAGTTACTAATGATATATACTCAATAATATATATACTATATATAGTATCAATATTACCTCTAGTAATACATGAACTAATCGCCATATATAATACGTATAATATAGGGATATAAAATAATATAGAATCTATCATATCACTTCTAGGTAGATTATGTGTTAAAAGGTTTGCTTTCGGTTTGATCAAGTTTTTTAAATGTCATAAAAAAGCAACTACTTGTCCCTGTATGCTTTTTGCTTTTGTCATATGTTTTTAAATCCAAATGTTTTCGCAAAATCATTATTCCAGACAAGAATTTTTAGTTCTATATTCAAATTACTCTTCGCGGCAGAATTTATCACATATATATATACACTACTCTATCTTAGTCTCATATATCATTAATATAATTAAGCTATATACTATTTATAATAGTCGAATAGTATATACTATTATCATACTATATCTATATATATACTTATATTACGTTATATGGTCTTACTTTCATCAGCTATATTCCTATATTATATAGTATATTCAGCTATATATGTACTCATAGTGGCCTAATATACATATATATATAATAGTTCAGGGCTGTGGGCTCCGGGATACGTGCAATAGCGGAACTATGGCCGGATAACCGGTATATCGGCTGGAACGAAACCGGTACTATCCGGCCGGAATACTCGCAGGGACAGCTGTCTATACTTCAGCGCATCGGACAGGCATATCGAAAGGTCGTGACTGTAAGATCAGAATTAAAACAAAAATGAAAATTCTTTTTGTTGCTATCGCGTGGAAGTAATAGGTACTACAACGTTTATTATTACGATTGATTCTTTAATTCTAGTAAAGTGGCCAATTAAAAAAATCTTGTATTTCCCTGCCATTCATAAAATCAAATTAGCACACGATAAAGAACAAAATAATTGTCCTTGAAGAAGTATTCACATTTGAAAAAATAGGCGAGTTTTTTTATGACTTTGTTAGTAGAAATTGACAACAGGTTAATGGACACAGATTGTTAGATCCTTTATTTTTTTGCATAACAGTGTGAATTCAAGATTGTGAGAGGTTATGTTAGCTTAAACTGGCATTCAAATGTTTATGTTCCAAACATGGTTTGCATATGTTGGTTAAAATCCGCATGAGTCTCCTCAACTTCTTCCCGCAGTCTGTGCAACCTCCCCCATAGACAAAGCTGATGATGGAGAGTGGAATTGAGGCCACCCATATTGTAATTCTTTATATTTAATTGTTCTCAAGACCTGAGATTATTATGTCTTGACCCTTTTATTACGATTATGCTAATTTAAAATATCAAAACTCAGATTAACTTTATCATTTAAGGTTAAAACATTAAAATCTAAATAAAATGGAATTTCATGAGACGAAATATAGAATTCATATACAAAAAGTGGTTCACAACAGACTTTTCTGCTCCCCGAAGTTGGGGTGCAATGTGGCCGGCCCACCCCACATTCTATTTCTCTATTTTTATTTATCACATATTGAAATCACTCTTAACTCACTTCTATTGACTCAACTTTGCTAAATTATAATAAACAAAATACATATAAATTATAATTACGAAGATAATTATGGGAATAGTTACGCAGTACAGTACACAAGGAAGGAACTTTAAAAGCAGACAATGAGCCCAATTCACCCCACAATGGTGGTCCGCACTTCACCCCTTTCAGGCGAGTCAACTGCAGCTTTACTCTGAATATACTTACATTATTAGTTTTTTGTGTGCCTTATTTCGACACCTACTATAGCGGCTTTGATTTTCGAGACGAAAAAAAATTCCATAAAGCTTGTGATTAGGGGTAAAGTAGGGGAGACGGACAAGCCGTTATCTACCCTAAACGATTGGAGCCCAACTGTCACCCGCCCCGACCCTGTAGAGTATCCCGGAGGATCATATATTTATATATTATATTATAATATTACTACTCTATTACCAAATATTATTATATATAGCTATGATAGTCTACTAAGGTCTTATATTATGTATTATGACGTCTAATATAATATCCATACATTTACTTATACTACTACGTAGTATACTACTATATAGGCTAATATATAACTATATAACACTCCCACGCAGGAAGAGTCATTTCGCCCGTGCCTGCTCAGTTCGGTGCCGCCGTCTCTTCTCCTTCTGCCTGAAACAGTCCACCCTAGACACCATCCAGAAAACCAATAGTTGCTCCAGCGCAAGGGTCTTGACGATGCCAAGTCCTATGCAGGTAAACACTCTACAAGGTAGGGTTTTCGCCCTTTCTCAGTTATGAAACTAGTCATCTATTCTCCCATTAGCGGCCTCAATGTATAATTCGTCGCGCTTCCTAGAGCTCATCAGAGGAGCTTGCTTCATGGCGCATAAGATTACCCAACGCTGGTCCAAGAGTAATTAAAGCAAAAGGAACAGGACCGGGTTGTGCTGCCCTGTCGCCCATATAATTCATTGCGAAGAAGGATTTATATGGTTATGAACGCTCGCGACGAAACATATTCCACCTTATCAAATCTTCAATCTTAGCATGTATTATTAATGCGAATGAAACATTCTTTTCTTTCTTGTCCATTGAGCTGGACGGCTGGACTGAAAATACATATATCGCATTATCCACCAATATAATCAGCTTAGAAGTAGATGATTAGAATTTATTTTGCAATCCAAAATTAATAGAATTTAAAAAGAATATCATATTTTCAAATTTTTCTTCGAATTGTATGCACAGAATATTTTACGTAGACCCAACAGTCATCGTATATTATAAAACATGGAATACGGAAGATCTTTTGTACCTAGAAAAAAAAATATTAAAAATGATTTTTGGACGTAACTTTTTTATTACCTATTCCGGAATATTTGATCCAATAATTTTTTTTTAAATATGTTATTCAGTTTGAGTGAAATTTCTTCTTCACTCTCTAAAAAATTCACTGGTTTAATCAATATCAGTAAAGTCCATAGAGGGCTGTCATTTTTTCAGTTAATTTCCAACCCCTTCTCTTGTGCTTAGCTCATTTACTCCTTCCCAGCTGGCTTTCTCAATGCTATCCAACTCCGACGACGGTCAAATTCATAATATATAAAATATATATATACTTACTATTACATATATATATATATATATATATGTATATATATATATTATCAGATATATATTATAATAGATATATATCACTAATATATATAATATATATAGTATATATATACTATATATAGTACTATAAGTATAATAATATATGAAGTACTGATGCGCCAGTTTGGAACCGAAGACAGCCTGTTTCGAATTAGAACGGACTAGAGCATATTTGCTTTAACTTTGGAATATAATCATATATATGGGAGTGGAAGGACAATCGTGTACAAATTTCAAGTGTACTGTAGAATGTATTAGGGGGGGTCACCCCCGAGGCGGGACCCGATATATTGCGCATTACGCCCTCTGTGGCGACTTTCGCGCTCTGGAATAGGCAGTTAGGCCTAACGAGCGTTTGGCAGACCGACTCCACCTGGAGGTCAAAACAGCACCAGAGAGGTTCTAGTTTTGGACCGACAACGGTACACAGAATTGAGCGCACGCGGTGCGCAATACACACATACGACATTATATTATTATTT
>JABUQX010106433.1:0-10720 GCA_015478945.1 Trachelipus rathkii | reverse complement strand
GAACTTTTTCAAGTTAAAAAAAAAAGACACAAGAAAACATTCACCGATGAGAAGGGCTTCCCGCGGTATAATAGTCCGGTCTTAACCGAAGGATCGCGGTGCGAAGAACGATTTTTACGGAAACCAAACTGGAGGTTTGAGAAAAAGGCCTAGCCGATTCTCCAGAACAGGAGAAGGCGTCTTGAAACCCATTTTCCTCCATTTAATTTACAAGATGACACAGTCCAGCAAAATATGGTCGTTTGGTTGTCCACAACTTCGGCACTCTCCAGGTTTAGGCATTAGGGAAAGTACAAAAGCTGTAGTCCAAAGATGGAGAAGAGGATTCTATCTAGATTCTGTTATATAGATCCAGCAAGAATGCTGATGCAGAGGGGTGAATATGACGGAGCATTATGAACGAAATTATGTCTGGGTAAGGGGCACTGTGTTATTCGCAAGTTCAGTTTGATACTCTGCAAGATAAAGAGACGGTTATTTGTATGATATTCTCCTTTCGCCGTTAAAAACTCAGGCGGTGCAGAGTTGTTTCTCAATTTTTGAAAGGTTTCAGGATAGCGGGAAGAGTTCGAATGACTAGCAAAACATATAACTAATGTATCTGAAACAGCTGCAGGAGCAGAGTCGTATCGGTTATTTCAGGCATAACGGAGGACTGTCGGTGAAGAGTTGTTGGAGCGGCGAGATATTTTCTGAGCAACTTTTCACATTGAAGAAAGGGGACTTGTGGTGTTGACAGTCGAAGTTTAAGTTCGAAAGTATTATTTACGTGTATGGCGATTAATTCTCTGTAAAAATAATCATGTTTGGGGTGGTGCGGTCCGTTTGCATTGCCTGTAGAGTTTTTTTTCTTCTTGCGGTTAACTTGTGTACACCCTTGGAACCACCAAGGGGTTGCCGACAGCCTACCAGCGGAGAATCGTCCGGATGGAAGTTTCTGCTGCTGTGATAATAAATTGCTGGAAGAAGTTAAAGGCAACATCAATGGTCGAAAACCACTTATTGAAGGGAGAAAGTGGGATAGCTATGGCCTGATGATAGGCGGCTTATTCCACTAGATCATAACGCGAGCGGGAATAGGGTTTTAACAATGGGCTCGGTGCAAGTTCATTTAAGGTTATTGGGTAATGCTCGGTGCCGTATAAGTAATCAAAGCGGGGCCAGGTGAAGCGATTCATAGGAGAATATGAGCAAAGGAAATATCTATACAGGAAGAAGTGTGTGTATCTAAACGGCCATATGCAGGGAGCCCTGTGTTAAGGCATCCCAAGAAAAAGGGTGTTAGATCAACAAGGATCATAGACTTAGGCGAGGTGACAAAGTAGTCAAATAAGGGGTAGACCCCGAGACGAATTAAGATTTTGCATGGTATATTAAATCAAAGGGGTCCCCCCTCATGGGTGTCGAGCCCTATGAGGTTTGTACCCGGAGGACCGCGCTCAGCGGTGGGGAGTCTCTTATTATAGATGTTCTAGAGGGGTCAGGGAAAAAGACCCAAACCTGGTGTTAGGTCGTGTGCACCGAATCACGAACCGGTGATGTGGTTCACACCCCTTCAGGACAGATGACGCAGGGTGCCCCTCCCATAAGGAAGGGTGCAAAGGTGATAAAGTACGCATACCTATAAAAGAGGGAAATAGGCCATGATGTCGTAGGGTTAAGGAGTTATTGAGACTTACAGGGTAAAAAGGCGGGTTATACAACCTTGCTAAGAAGAAAGGTGACAGTAAATCTACCACGGATATGCAAACTGCACTTTATTAAAGAGAGAATGAAATACTTGTCAAGTTGAAATTATTATGAAAAGTAATCGCAACTCAAACAGTAACAAAACTTCCAGTTTCTCTGAAGACGCCCTAGAAATCAATGTAATATAAAGTTTCAAACTAATTTTTTGCTTAGCTTAAGAACTTTTGACCGAGAATATTAATAGTTTATCCAATAGTTTAAATAATACTGTACATTTACGTAATGCAGGCAACCCTTATCCAAATTGAAAGAACATTAAAATGAAGTATTACTAGGTCTTTTTATATCAATCGTTCAGACATGCTTTAAATAAAAAAGCTCGAGTGTTCCTGTTAAAATGTATGCAAAAGCAAGTAGATCGAATTTTTTTCATTGATATTAAAATTCTGATTCTGATTAAGGTTTACAGAAAGTTGGATATATATATATATACTATATATACTATATATATTATTATATATATATATACTATATTATTAATATCATATATACATATATATATATATATATATATATTATATATATATATATTATATATATATACTATATATTATTATATATATATATATATTATATATATATATATATTATATATATATAATATATATATTATTATATATATATATATAATATTTTTTATATATATATATATATATATATATAATAATATATATATATATATATATATATTATATATATATATATATAATATATATATATTTATTATATATATAGTATTATATATATATTATATATATATAATAGGATATATTATATATATATTCTTCTTTCTTTATTCACTTCCTTCTTTGCCCAACGGATTGGGGGTAGTCTGTACACGCATCGCGAAAAGAAAAAGCAGCTGAGAACATGACAACGTCGAAAAGAAAGTCCCAGCCTTTACCGCCCCCCTCTGCTACCATTAATAGTGAGAGCTCGTCAACAGGACAGGAAAATTCAACCCTTAGAGCATCATAGGTACCGCGACGACCCTCACTATGGTAAATCGTCAATGTAAGCGTTCATCCCTTGGCCGTGGGCCACAACCCTGCCCCCATACAAAACCCCGCCATCTCTCCTATCATGCATCCTTACTTCTCGCCTCTGCAAACTCACATTTCTCTCCTTCAGACATTTCGTTCACCGACTCATCCACTTTCTCTTCGGATCTCCAGCCGGTCGGTTCCCATCACACTCTCCACTATACATCCTTTAACCAACGGACTTTCATTCATCCTTTTCACATGACCCAAACCATCTCAACATACTTTCATTTATTCTTCTCATTTACCCCTTTCTTCACACCCACACTCTCTAATACGTTCATTCCTCACTTTTATTAACTTCTTTTTCACACCTAGCTGCCACCCTTAGAATTGTCCATCTTGAACACATGAACTTTTAGATCCTATACTTCTTATTCCCAGGACATAGTCTCATACATACAATAACACAGGTTAACAACATCACCCTCATTAAGACTTCTAGCGCACTTCAAAGACTTAGTCCCTTTACATTCACCAACGATTTAATTGCACCAGCCACCTTCCTGCCATTCACAACTTTCCTACTACACTCTGCATCATCCGTTCCCTTCTCATCCAACACATACCCTAAATATTTAAACTCAGACACTTGCTCCAGCTGCTCATCTTCTAACATAACTTCATCAACTGAGACTGTCCTCACTCACAACCATAACTCTACTCTTATCTACGTTTACTTTTCAAACCCTCTTTTACATACCCTGCAAATCTCTCTACCTCCTCTAAAACTCTCTTCAGACTCGCCACACAGAACCAAATCATCCGCATACAATAGGTAGGGCACCCTCCACTCCTCTCCATTCTTATATATATATATATATATATATATATTATAGATTATATCATATATATATAATATAAAACTATATTATATATATATATATAGTATATAGTATATACTAGTATATAGTATATATATATATATATTATATATATATATATATATTATAATATAACTGCAAAGCAAAACCTTAATACACTTAAAAGGACACAAACAATCCCTTCAACAAAGTTGTCAGGTTGTCTACTTGCAGTAGCCGAAACATTTTTATTCCTTCTTGCACAATAAGAAATTAAAATTGCATGCATTCATCAATGTTTACAAAAATTTACCCTAAAATATAAATGTAAATAAATTGCATGCAACACTACATAAAATTCTTACCTGCTCTCCCCAATTTTTACCCCAAGAATTTTTCACAATCCAAAATGGAAGATATTTGTCAAAAAGAGGATAAGCTGTAATAATACATATAAAGCGATAGTGAAGAAACGAAGCTAAAAGAGCAAACCTTAACATTAAAGTTGGAGAAAAAAAAAAGAAAAAGTTAATCAAACTGATCATCAATTGTAGTAATTTCAAGGCAAACTGAAACACTAAGTATGCTTTAGCAAATCAAATCTGAATTAAACTTCAGTAAACAATAATAACAACATAAAGGCTATTCATTAACTTGAAACGATAATTACTCAATTAATAATCAGTTTAGTTTGGCTTTCTATTTTTTTTCTCTCCAATTAAGATACTCTCCTACCTTCTCCCCCCAATTAGCTCCCCATGAATTCTTCACGATCCAATAGGGCTGATACCGGTGCAAATACTTTGTAGCTATCAAAGAAAAATAAAATATTGCAAATATGAAAAAATATTATCTCTAAAACAAAATTACATTAACAATATATTATATATATATATTTCTTTCTTTATCCTCCTTTCTCCCATCAGGGGTGCGTAATATGTACAGAAAATAGGATAGTTAAGTAGAAGAGCATGACGTAAGTCGAAAGGAAAGCCCCTCTATCATCCCCTCCAAACCCTTAAGTAAGAACTCGTCTTTGGGAAAAAAAATTACCCTTGGCCTTCACAAGACTGCAACGAGCCCTCAGGGTGGCATCTCGTCAATGTGGGGTTCATCCCTGCGCCAGGCCCACAACCATACCCGCTCACAAAACCCCGCCATTCATTACTTTTATGCACCTTTCTTCTCGCCTCTGTCAAACTCACATTCCATTACAGACTCAAACCACTTTTTCTTTGGTCTCTCAGCCGGTCGATTTCTAGCACACTAGCCACTATACATCCGCTTAACAAACCGACTATCATCCATCCTTCCATATGACCAAAATATCTTAATAAATTTTCATTTATTCTCATTTATGACCTTCTCACACCATCAGAAGCAAATTCAATAGGATTATTCTAACGGACCTCTGGACCAACAATGTTGTGGTGGCGTAATATCTCGCGGTAGCCAGTTTCTCGTAGGAGGGGAGCAGGAAACCACAAAGTAAAATAAATTATATATCATCATCATTCACCTCCTTTCCCCAGATTTAGGTGCGTAGCATACACCGGAACAGAAAAGTAGAAGAAGAACATGACGCAAGTAAAAAAGAAAGCCCCCCTTTCCCGTCCCCTTTATACCCTTAGGTGAAAACCCGTTGCAGTCAGAAAAATCTACCCTAGAGGTTTCACGAGACAGCGACGGACCCTCGCTGTGGTATCTCGTCAATGTGGGGTTCATTCCCTGGGCAAAGAAGACAACCATACCCACCCTCACTCCTATTATGCACCCAAGGAGACCTAACAGATCCCTGCCTCTCCGCTATTAATTTTAACCAATCACTTTCGACTCTAATTTATTCTTACTAACAACGTTTCACTATCGTCATACATACTTTTGATTCCATTCAGAAGCCTACCACAATCACCATATATCACTAACACATGCCACAGAGCTTCTCTACTAATCCTGTCAAAAGCCTATTGCAAGTCCATAAAACCTAAATACAATTTATTCTTCTTCTCTCTCATTTTCTCAATCATTTGTTTCAATGTAAAAATTTGATCCATACATTCAATACCACTTCTAAATGCACCTTGTTCTTAACCAATCAGTCCTTCAGTCACTCGACATACCATTCTAACAAAATACAATCTTCTATCTTCCCTACAACACTCAATAAGCTAATCCTATAGTTCAACAAGCTCCCCTTATCCCCCTTACCTTAATATAAGGGTACTATTACTGCTCTCCTCCAATCTCTCGGAACTATACCTCAATAAACGCTTTGTTACACAACTTCCAAATTCATTCAATCACCATCTAGCCTCCATTCTTGATTATTTCACCAGTAATTTCGTCTACGCCTGCAGATTTACCATTCTTCAACTTTCTCATTCTACCCATCACCTCATCCCCAAAATACAGATTTCTTCTTCCATCATCAAATGATCAAACCCACACACATTCACTATCATCTTTTCATTACTGCCAATGTTAGGCAGATTTTTGAAGTGTTCCCTCCACACTCTTCTCACATCCATTTCATCACTTACAAAAGCACCATCCCTATTCATTATCCTATGCAGATTCCCCTTACTCCCATTCTTAACCTTTCGAGCTTACTTCCAGAAAAGCTTCCTATTCCATTGCAAGTCCACATTCATCCTCCTTCCAAACTGTTCATTTACCTCATTTCTCCTCCTACATATGCAATTTTTAGTCTTCCTTTTTTCCTCCTTATATAATTCCAAACATCTTTCTTTTGAGATCCCATTATATATATATATATATATATATTATATATAAATATATATATATATATATTTCTATATATATATATATACTATATATATATATATATATATATATAGTATATATATATTATTAATATATAATATATATATATATATATATACATAATCATCTACCTTTTTTTCCCCAAGACTGGGGGTAGGGCGCGTGACAAGCACCGGAAACAGAAAAGTAGAAGAAGAATATGACACAAGTCGAAAAAGAAAGCCCGCC
Organism: Trachelipus rathkii; assembly: GCA_015478945.1. Lineage (NCBI taxonomy): Eukaryota > Metazoa > Arthropoda > Malacostraca > Isopoda > Trachelipodidae > Trachelipus > Trachelipus rathkii. The sequence continues at coordinate 4,113 of JABUQX010106433.1, read as the reverse complement.
TTACCCGCCCCCTCTATACCTATTAGAGAACTCGTCGCAGTCAGAAAATCCACCCTAGAGCTTCATGGGAACCGCTACGGACACTCACTATGTGGCATATGCAGTGAAGGTTCATTCCCCTGGCCCAGATGGGCCCACAACCATACCCATTCACAAAACCCCGCCATTCACTCCTATTTGCACCTTTCTTCTCGCCTCTGCCAAACTCCACATTTCTCTCCTCCCAACATTCCTTTACTGACACAATTCACTTTTTCTTCGGTCTCCCATCCGGTCGAATCCCAACACACTCACCACTATACATCCACTTAACCAACAACTATCATTCATCTTTTCCACATGACCAAACCATCTCAACGTACTTTCATTTATTCTCTCATTTACCCTTTCTTCACACCACATAACTCTCTAATACGTTCATTCTCATTTTATAAATTCTTTTCACACCTTAAACCACGCCCCTAATATTGATCCATCTGAACACATCGCACTTTAGATCTAGGCTTTTATTCCATCCCACAGTTTCACTACTATACATTAACACAGATAACCAACATACCCTCATGTAAGACCGCTAGCGCACTCAAGACTTAGTCCCTTTTACATCCACCAAACGATTAATTGCACCAGCCACCTTCCTGCCATTCACAACTTTCCTACTACACTCTGCATCATCCGTTCCCTGTCATCCAACATATATCCTGAATATTTAAACTCACTTGTTCCAGCTGCCACCATCTAACATACTCACACCGAGCGACTGTCCTCACTCCAACCTTACTCTATTCTGCCGTTTACTTTTCAAACCCCTCCTTTTACACACCCTGCCAAATTCTCTTTCAGATTGCACCACACAAAAACCAAATTCAACCGCCATATAGTAGGTAGGCACCCTTCCACTCACCTCCTTTTCTCCATCATTCTAACACCATTTTCTGCCACCCCATCTCTAATTCTTTCAATAATCCCATCAATATACAAATTGGATAAACCAAGACTATATATATAATATATATATATATATATGTATATATATATATATCTAAATATATATATATATATATATATATATATATATATTATATATATATATATAATATATATATATATATATATATATATCAGCAATACATACTGTGTTCGCCGTAACCAACAATTAACATCCCATGATCAAGTGAATTAGGATTGCATAAGAATTTGAATGGGTGAGAGACTCCTCCCACATAAAACTGAAATTTTTTGAATTATTATAAGTACCAACAGAAAAATTAATTCAAATTGCTTTCTTAACTATCTAAACTACATTTAAAATGCTTCTAATCCATCATAAAAAAAAATCAAAGGTAGTTTATTTTGAAATAACCTATTAAATAGCTGGGGTTTATCTACAGTTTACGAATTTTTTCTTTTGATTCCAAGCAAGAAATAAAAGTTATCTTTAAAGTATTGCGGAAATTATTCCACAAGTATCAACACATTTAAATATATTCTTGGAGAGAAAATAAACTTTCCAACTATTGAACTACAAAAAAAAAAAAAAAAAAAAAAAAAAAAAAAAAAAAAAATCTCTTACAAATATTTACCTGCAGAGCATTGGCATTTATCCCAATAGATATTGGACCATTTTTCACTAGCCATCTCTTCATTTTTTCTTCATCTTCTGGCAGTTCTACAGATCCATTTACCTTCACTTTTACCTTGGGGAGAAAAGTACAAAAAATACAGTTGAATGTTAAGTGCACAGTTAAAATTTTTTAGCTACATGGAAGTTAATGAAATTTATCATAGTCCTCAACAATATATTTAATACCATTTGTGTGGTGTGTTTTATATATATATATATATATATAAATATATATATATATATATATATATATATATATATATATATATATATATATATATATATATATATATATATATATATATATATATATAAACATTAAGATACGTTCCCCGCGGCAACAATATCCTTAACGAATTAGAATCACTTAATATCCTCAATTTCCAAAAACCTTCCCACCGAATCCCCTCCCCAAGCAAACCAAGTCCCCCACTTCCCCTGACGTCACATTCTAGTTCCCCCTCCTTACATCACCGACTAACCTGGAACACCACTACTGACCTACACTCAGCCACCTCCCCATTTAAACTAAAAAAAAGCTAACTGGCCAGCATTCACTGATCACATCGAAACCCATATAACCTCACACCAATCCATAATACAACATCCCTACACACCTTCATTATTCAATTAAATAACTTAATCACCAAATCAGCTAACCTACACATACCCAAAGGCCACAGAAAATCCTATAACCCGAAACTCTCCCCTGAAATCAGCAACTCATTAAACAAAGAAACTCTTCGAAAAATCAGCCCATATACCCCACTCACCACTAACCAAATATCCAAACCTCAATACCCAAATCACCAACCTCATAACCACCAGCACCACCAATAAGTTCAGATTACTTACAATCCAACATCTCACGCATCGATTATAAGAAAACCTGGCAAGTCATCAAAAAACTAAACAATTCGAAAAACAACCCCCCTCCCTTCCCTCCCCCCACGAATCCCCCTCCTTACCTGATAACTCCCTCCCTTCTCCTCTAAAACACAATCAGAAAGGCCTAGCAAAACATAAAGGCAGATGTTCACCAAGTTTAAAGAATTTACAGGGAAACAAAAAAAAAACACTCAGAAAACTCCCCCAAACGGACAACCCCCCACCCCCGCGTTTTACAAACTGAAAGGATATCAGAAACTATCGAAACCCTCAAAAATTCACCAGCCACAGGACCAGACTCTATCTCAAACCGTACATTTAAAAACCTCGGTTGAAAAAGCACTCGCCTCATCACAGAAAATCTTCAACAAAATCCTAGCACTTAATTATATTACCCTCAATCTGCGAAACAAGCATTCATACTCCAAAAACTCAATCCTAAAAAAAACCCTAACTCCCCCTCCCTCTTACCGCCCAATCTCTCTACTCTCCTCCATCAGTAAATTGCTGGAGAAATTACTATAAACAAAATCTCCCCTCTCATCACCCCCAAGATTTCCAACATGCCTTTAAAAGCAACCACTCCACCACTACAGCCCTTACCTCCCTCACCCAACACATCATTAATGACTTCAACCAATCCCCATCCCCTAGATCCATTCTCACAGCAATCTACATCAATAAAGGCCTTTGACACTGTCCCCACATACATTCTTATACAAGAAAAATCCTTCAATCCCCCTAGAAAATAAAAAAAAAAAATGGTTTTAATTTTCTCACTAACCGTTTTGCCAAAATTCTCCACAAGAATAACATTCTCTCCCACTCCATTAAACTTACAAAAAACGGCGTCCTATTCATATTCTCTCTCACATTCCTTTGATTATCTTTTCACAGCAGACTTGCCCATCCCTACCAACCAAACTTATCAATACGCAGATGATATCAGCCTTCATTCCCAACATCCAGACGTAAAATAGCCACTCTTCACACCCAAAGATTACTTACAACAATTAGAAACATGGTTACTCTCCAATAGAATGACCGCCTCCCCCCAAAATCCTCCATCACCCTCCTAACCACCAACCGCCACCAATCTTCACTCCCATCCAATAGTTTTCCTGAACAACAATCCCTCCCCCTAAACAAAACCCCTAAAATATTAAGACTTACCTATGGACACACCACCATGAACGTTCTCCCCCCACATCAACCAAATTACTTCCTCAACCCAACGGAACTAAACACCCTCCGAAAACCCTTTCCAAACACAATTTCAGTGTGACAGAAAACATACCCTCACCAACCACTTATAAACAACTCCTCAGAACAAAATATAAACTATGCCTCCCCCGCATGGCTCCCTGCACTGTCACAAAATCTAATTACAAAAAAATTACAAATCACAAAACACTGCCCTTAGAATACACCGGATGCACAAAAACTACCCCCATCCAACATTTACATGACGAAGACTTACATCCTTCCTATCTCCACCCAATTGGAGATTGTGGGGACTCAATTCTACCAGAAAACCCAAAATCCAACCCACCCATGTCACAAATATTCTCCAACCCTCCAGACCACAGACTAAATCTCTC
>JABUQX010106432.1:32500-35635 GCA_015478945.1 Trachelipus rathkii | reverse complement strand
TCCCTTTTCTCGATGTAATATTCCACTGACAGGTCGTGTGGACCCTCCTGAGAACGTTTTATATATATATATATATATATATATATATATATATATATATATATGAGTATATATAGTGAGTATATATATATATATATATATATATATATATATATATATATATATATATATATATATATATATATATAAGGGTGACATATTCCGATAAACCGATTTGAAAGTGCGCATGTCAATGTAACTTGGGAGAATGCATGAGTGTGTTGCAAACTTTACCAGTAGGAGTGCTTTTAATAATGAGCAGCGGTCAGTACTTAGGTCAGAGAGATGGTCAGATTAAAGATAAGACTGGGCTGAATGACGTGTTACACGAGTCCTCAATCAAGGATGTATTTTGACTGTGTGATTCAGAAGAGCACTGTCCGTTATATAAAGAAAGGGACGCAGCAATTCAATGGACAGAAAAAGACTGGAGAGAAAGGGTTAGTGAAATGGAAAGACTTGATATGGTGAAAAACCATAGATTTCTCCTTTTAAGGGAGAGTCGTTGAAGTGGAGCCACCCCAGATATGAAGCATATTCCATACAGAGGTGAATGGTACGACTCAAACAGCTGGTGTGGTGTGAAGAAACTTTGAAAGCACCTCAGAACAACCAACGTTTTAAAATCCTCCTTAGTAAAATAATAATGAGATTCTTCTAAGGAATATTCAGATAAAAAGAGACACCAAGAATATTAAGGACAGACGAAGGTTTGAGCAATTCCTTTACTGGATAATTTTTCAAACCAGTTACAGAGAAAGCAATTGAGATATAGATAAATACTCACAAATATTACTAGAGTTATCCAATCCATATCTATTAGAAATTATAAATTTTATTTAGGCAGTAATATTTGTTGTTAAGGATTCTATAATTTATCTCCACTCACAACATACACTCCAAAAATGATATTTCACTACTCAGAAAAGGCTCAAAACATACTTTCTAAATTCTACAGGAGAGGAAGACTAATACAACTGGCTTTAATGTGTGCTCATCATAGCTACACAATATAAACGAAGAGAAGTTATCATCATTTTGCTTTTAAGAGAGCAAGTAGAAGAATTTTTTATATATAAAAGCTTATTTTTTCTTAGTATTCTGAAATTTCTATCAATGATAGTTTATTTTACGATAGTCACTTTCAATCAAGCATATATATATATATATATATATATATATATATATATATATATATATATATATATATATATATATATATATAATATATATATATACATACATATCAGGTTACATATATATACATATAAGCATAATGACAAGGCAACTGCTCATCCCCCCTGGCCACCCCACCGCAGTGTGAGGTATTACTGGCAATAACCTCACTTCGTTTCAGCCGAATTTGGTTCTGGGGTGATGGTTCTCGTAGCAGCTTGATGATCACGCCACGAGCGGACTGGGGCATTAATCGCGAGAAATGCTCTTGTAGTGAATTTATCATCTTCACCAAACAGGAAACCACAAGGGAAGAGCGCCTTGTGGTTCCTGCTTCAGGTGATATATCGACCAAAACATTTCTCGCGTCTCTTCTTTAGTTCATCGTGGCGTAGTCTCAAACACTTACGCGGCCATCTGCTGTGGGCCCAGGTTCAATCCCAGCAGAGTGAAATTACTTATGGGTCCACCACACACACACACACACACACACACACACACACACACACACACACACACATATATATATCCATTTAAAATCAATTAAAGATTTATTTACTTTATGAGCACTGATCCCAAAATCTTCCATCTGGTCAACCCAACTATACAATTTTAATAAAAATTCATGAACAAAATCCTTAAACAAATTCAATTACCCATGCCCATTTGACCTTAAAAAAAGATTTATTATTTTCATTACTATTATTACTACTACCACATTACTTCATTTCTCACATTAATTACTAATATTATTACTATTACTATTATTTCACATTATTATTACTATTATTATTATTATTATTACTATTATTATTACATTATTTATTATTATTATTATTACCACACACACACAAAATTTTTTTTTATCCTTTTATTTTGACTTATTTATTTATTTTTTTTTTTTTTGATCCCCGGAACTGACTGATTTATTTTATATATGATTTTGTTGCTTTTCAAGCCTCCTAAATGTATTTCTGTCCACAGAAGAAATTTTCTTTAGTATTATCCTGGAATAAAAAAACCATTGATTTAATAACAGTACTAAGCTTTCGTCCATTCACTGACCTCTTCAATGAATAGTTTTATTTTTTTATATTTTAACAATTTTGATAATATAAATTTTGCGTTATCTAATAACAAAATAAATAAAACAAAATTAATAATTTTTAAAAGTTAGAAAAGTTAACCTGCGTTGGACTTTTGTTATTTAAAAATGTTTGGTAAAAAATTTGACATTTCATTATATTTTATGTTTATTACTGGTTTATGTTTCTAAGAGCAATGATTCCCTGAGGCGCAATTCATAAAAAATCTTTCTTTCTTGATATGATGGAGAAGCCCTCTTTATGCTGTTGTTATCAGGATTTTGTGGTGTTCTTCCCTTAATATGTTGAACATTTTACTCTCGGCTTATACTTATGCTAAGACATTCTCATGTTGAGGGTTTTCGTTGTGTAGCACTTTCAGAACATTGAACATTTCAATGTTCTGAAAGTGGATGTAACGCCGCTTATATTGATATTAAATCAATAGTTTTATTTTATTCCAGGATAATACTAAAGAAAAATTTATCTCTGTGGACAGAAATACATTTAGGAGGTTTGAAAAAACAAACTTCATATTATTATTATTATTATTATTATTATTATTATTATTATTATTATTATCATTATTACATATAATCAAACATATTATTATTATTATTATTATTATTATTACATATTATTATTAATTTTTATTATTATTATTATTATTGTTCCACTGATATCATTTTTAAAAACTTTTTTTTTTATAAATATTATTAATATTATTAATATTATTATAATTATTATTATTATTATTATTATTATTATTATTATTATTATTATTATTATTATTATTATTATTATTATTATTATTATTATTATTATTATTATTATT
>JABUQX010106432.1:22500-27500 GCA_015478945.1 Trachelipus rathkii | reverse complement strand
GTAAAGTCTAAAGGCATATCTTATAAGACCTATTCAACCTACAGTTATATATATATATATATATATATATATATATATATATATATATATATATATATATATATATATATATATATATATATATATATATATATATATATATATATATATATATATTAGTAAACAAGACCGTATGATATCTCTAAAACTAAGGAATAGGTACAAGAAAACTAATAACATATATGGAATCAGCGTATGGAATTTGTATGGAAAATGATTTTTTTTTAATATCTTCAAAACTAAGGTAGGTATAAGAAAACTAGAAAAAAAGGATTTTTTTAATATGCTAATAACATATTTGGAATCAGCAGATGAAATGTTTTTTATTTTGGGGGCTCAGGCCGAACGGTGGGACAGCAGAGGGGGACGAAGTCCTCCATCATCCCCAGAACGAGAGACCCCGACTCTTCGCATCTTTGCGGTTTACCTAAGGTATTCTTTAGTTTAAAAAAAAATCCTTTTTTGTCATACATTCATACGCTGATTCCATATATGTTATTAGTTTTTCTTGTACCTATCGTTGTTTTGGAGTTATTAAAAAAAAATTAATTTTCCATGCAAATTTCTTACGCTGATTCCATATATGTTATTAGTTTTCTTTACTATCTTAGTTTTACAGATATCATGCGGGTACTTTCTTTAGTTCCTTTCTTATACCACACTATATATATACTCATATATATATATATATATATATCTCTACATATATATCTATACTTCTCTTTATATATATATATATATATATATAGATATATATATATATATATATATATACACTATATATATATATATATATATATATATATATATAACTCTTTCACTACATATATCTTATATATATATATATATATATATATATATATATATATATATCAGTAACAGTATAAGTAACAAATTTAAAACTGTTAACACACGCTCACAGTTCGTAAGCAAGTAGAACAACTCTTCTTATATATATATATATATATATATATATATATATATATATATATAAATATATATATATATATATAACATATATATATATATATATATATATATATATATATATATATATATATATAGACAAAGCAAGAGAATGATCTTCACTTACCAGGATTAGATCCGGGCCCTCGCGAATGGTATGCCAAACGTGTTACCACTCGACCACGACAAGCTAAAAAAGATACGCGACTTAAACCTATGAAAGAGTTCTCTATTCAATAGGAATAAGGACCCCCTATGGCAGGACAGATACCTCAGCCACGCATCTCCGCTTGCACTCGGGTCAAAGGTAACACAGGACCCATGTAAGGGGACCACTGATCGGAGCATAATTTGTATAGATGTAAATACTGCAGTAAACCGCAGTTCAATTTGTATAGATAAAATAACTCCTTGGTAAGTGAAGTACCAGGATTAGATCCGGGCCCTCGCGAACGGTATGCCAGGCGCATGTTACCACTCGACCACGACAAGCACAAAAAGATACGCGACTTAAACCTATGAAGGGTGCTCTATTCAATATGAATAAGGACTGCCTATGGCAGGACAGATACCTCAACCACGCATCTCCGCACTCGGGTCAAAGATAACACAGGACCCATGTAAGAAGACCTAGATCGGGGTATAATTTGTATAGATGTAAATACAGCAATTAAACCGCAGTTCAATTTGTATAGATAAAATAACTCCTTGAGTGATTCTTCACTTACCAGGTATCTGAGGTATCTGTTCTGCCATAGGCGGTCCTTATTCCTATTGAATAGAGCACTCTTTCATAGGTTTAAGTCGCGTATCTTTTGAGCTTAATAATCAGTGGTAACACGCTTGGCATACCGTTCAGGGAAGTTTGGAATCTAATCCTGGTAAGAGTGAAGAATCACTCAAGGGAGAGACCAGCCCTACCTATACAAATTGAACTGCAGTTTAATGCAGTGTTCAATTTATACTGCTAATATATATATATATATATATATATATATATATATATATATATATATATATATAGCACATAAATATTATATATATATATATATATATATATATATATATATATATATATATATATATATAAAAAAAGTAGTTCAATCCCGTACCTATATTCTCCATGAATTGTAAGATTAATTTGAACTTTGTTTATTTATAATTTGTATTAATATTGACAAAAGGGATATTACACTCCAATCCACTCAGCGTATTTCAAGTAATACTTGCTTTTACAATCGAGATTTCTACAAGATACGTATTAGTACTCATATTCTGTTTGATTATTCTCCTCTTCGCTTGGGTTTTAATTCTTGTAACGAAAGATGTTTTAGCTTGCTTCTTTCGGCTTTTTATTTATTTCTTTTATATCTTCTGATGTTATTGAATAATAATTCTTCCATTATATGCGGTTTATATTTACGAAAGATCTCGATACTAAACACAAGAATTATTTGAAGGCAAATTCGATTGGAGAGATAAAGGAACAGAGCAGATGTCAACCGAAGATAACCAATTTTAATTGCTTGTTGAAGTTCTACCCTTCTAAACAAGAGAGTAAGCTTAGCCAATGGATGATTTTGAATTATCATCATTTATTAAACATTTTTTTTATAAAATAGAGCTTCAGAATTGTGAAAACTAATCTTCATTGCTTTTATATTCTAATTAAAAAAAAATATGCATTGCTTTTCTTGGAAATTTTCGGAAATTCAAAAAATTAAATTCACAAGTTCAGCAGATATTGGAAACAAATTTGCCCTTGCAGATATGGCTAAATCAACTCAGTATTTAGAGACATTTCTTACCTTTTGATGCAGAAATATTTGTTGCTTGTTGCCTCATTACAAAAATTGACCACTTTTTTGAAACATTTATAAAGAATTAATTGTTAGACAAGTTTCTGAGACTCATTTCGAATATCTTGCTGACACCGTAATAGCTGTTTGTTATGAATTTAAATATATACAGGATTTATACATGCTTTGATGCGAGCTTCAGTATTAGATAATGATAATGATATATGATCAGAAGCCATTTCATTAGGAAGAAAATATAATAATTTAGATTTTTGGTATCGTTTGATTTCATAATCTATTGATACAAATTAATATCGTTAGAAAAGTTATGTAGAGAAAAGATATGTAACTTGATGTTGCTTTGAATTGCATTGAAATAACAGCATTATTCCTGAAGTCTTACAAGGAAATTAGTTTCAAATGGGCTCAATAAAGTTCCAAAAAATTGACCGAATTTAAAATTAATTCTGAAGAAATTACATTTACAATCATAACCAATGTTTTCAGAAGAAAATTAAAGAAAAAAATTTTATCATGAAATTCGCCACGAGTCTATCATTAGCAGCTATCGTGGGGTAATCGGTAGAACGACAGAGTCTCAAGGCAAAGAGGTAGGGTTTGATTCCTCGTCCGGATCCCAGGTAGCAATTACCTAGAGGAGTTCCCCTCCGAAAATAGTTCAATTTTCGTAAGTTTTGAACTTTTTGAAAGCGTTGATATCTTTAAAAGAACAATTTAGTTTTTCTACGTTTTGAATATTTTGGTTCGGATTTCGACCATGCTGATTTGTACAATGAACCACATGCTAATTTGTGCTGTGAACCACATGCTGATTTGTGCAGCGAACCATATGCTGATTTATGAAGTGAACCACATGCTGATTTGTGCAGTGAACCATATGCTGATTTGTGCAGCGAACCACATGCTGATTTGTGAAGTGAACCACATGCTGATTTGTGCAGTGAACCACATGCTGATTTGTGCAGTGAACCACATGCTGATTTGTGCAGTGAACCACATGCTGATTTGTTCAGTGAACCACATGCTGATTTGTGCAGTGAACCATATGCTGATTTGTGCAGTGAACCACATGCTGACTTGGGCAGTGAACCACATGTTGATTTGTGCAGTGAACCATATGCTGATTTGTGCAATGAACCACATGCTGATTTGTGCAGTGAAGGACACGCTGATTTGTGCAGTGAACCACATGCTGATTTGTTCAGTGAACCACATGCTGATTTGTGCAGTGAACCACATGTTGATTTGTACAGGGAACCACATGCTGATTTATTCAGTGAGGTACATTATGATTTATGCAGTGAACCACATGCTAATTTGTAAAGTGAACCACATGCTGATTTGTGCAGTGAACCACATGCTGATTTGTGCAGTGAAGGACACGCTGATTTGTGCTGTGAAGGACATGCTGATTTGTACAGGGAACCACATGCTGATTTATTCAGTGAGGTACATTATGATTTATGCAGTGAACCACATGCTGATTTGTGCAGTGAACCACATGCTGACTTGGGCAGTGAACCACATGTTGATTTGTGCAGTGAACCATATGCTGATTTGTGCAATGAACCACATGCTGATTTGTGCAGTGAAGGACACGCTGATTTGTGCAGCGAACCACATGCTGATTTGTGAAGTGAACCACATGCTGATTTGTGCAGTGAACCATATGCTGATTTGTGCAGCGAACCACATGCTGATTTGTGAAGTGAACCACATGCTGATTTGTGCAGTGAATCACATGCTAATTTGTAAAGTGAACCACATGCTGATTTGTGAAGTGAACCACATGCTGATTTGTGCAGTGAACCATATGCTGATTTATGCAGTGAACCACATACTGACTTGGGCAGTGAACCACATGTTGATTTGTGCAGTGAACCACATGCTGATTTGTGAAGTGAACCACATGCTGATTTGTGCAGTGAACCATATGCTGATTTGTGCAGTGAACCACATGCTGATTTGTGCAGTGAACCACATACAGATTGTCAGTGAACGCATATGCGATGATTTGTGCAGTGAAACCACATACTTACTTTGGGCATGTGGAACCACATGTGATTTGTTGCAGTGAACCATATGCTGATTTGCTGCAATGAACCACATGCTGATTTGTTGCAGTGAAGGGACACGCTGATTTGTGCTGTGAGACGTTGCTGATTTGTTGCACGT
>JABUQX010106432.1:10000-15000 GCA_015478945.1 Trachelipus rathkii | reverse complement strand
GAGATATTTTTTTATTTCACCACCACTCACGGGTACGGGGGTACACGTTGACAAATGTTCATGTGCCATGCATTTGCTATAATATTTTTCTTGTTTAAGTTTCATGAAATCGATCGGGGTCGGTTTGTTTAATAAGTTTTTATATATATATATATATATATATATATATTATAATATATATATATATATATATATATATATATATATATTATATATATATATATATATTATATATATATATATATATATAATATATTAGATAAAGGTTAAATATATATTATATATATATATATATATATATATATATATATATATATATATATATATATATATATATATATATATATATATATATATATATATATATATATATATATATATATGTTGGTATGATACCCTGGGTTGCTTTAAGGTTACATATGACAATACACTACATTAAAAACACTTTAATAAATTAAAACATTTAAAATTCTGATTACAAATTTTCGACAATTTTGTCCTTTTTCAAGTAATATTAACAATGAGACCAAAGAAAATTTTTTATTATTTATGGATTATATTCTTCAATGGTAGGTTGGTTTTCTATTAAGCTTTTGTAGTAAGGTGACATTTATGAAATTATTTTGTATTGTGTCTATCTTGTAATCTCCAGCGCAGCGGTTATAATTGGAAAATTGAATAGCAGAAGGCCTCCTGTATTTTTCTTTGTGGTGTCAGTAGTGTTCTAATGTTGTGTCATGTGATTTGTATTTGATGATTCTGCGTGGATCTGTTGGTGAGTGAGGCTGAATTTCTTGGGTGTTTCTTAGGTCGTGTTTATGTTGTTGTTTTCTGCGGATAAAGTCTATTGTTCTCCATAATAATTATTTTACAATTGTAGCAAGGTTTTTGTATGGCCATGGGGGGGCGGGTAGGATTTTTTGGAACTGTTGATTTGGGGGTTTTAGTACTTTTTTGATTAGAATATTGTTTGAAGGGATCAATTGTATGTGTTGTGGTATGAACTTTTTTATGATGCTTGTGTTAATGTTAGGTATAGGTATATATGTTTTTGTGTTACGTTGGGTTGTATTTGTTGTGTAGTATTTTTTCTTTGCATTTTTATAGGCATTGTGTATTATATTGGGGGGATATTTTAGTTTTTGGAAGGTGTTTTTGATCAGATCTGTTTCTTTTTAACACAAGCATCATAAAAAAGTTCATACCACAACACATACAATTGATCCCTTCAAACAATATTCTAATCAAAAAAGTACTAAAACCCCCCCAAATCACAGTCAAAAAATCCCCCATGCCTATACAAAATACCTTGCTACAATTGTAACAATAATTATTATGGAGAAACAATAGACTTTATCCGGCAGAAAACAACAACATAAACACGACCTAGAAACACACCAAGAAAATTCAGCCCTCACTCACCACAGATTCACTCAAAATCATCAAATACAAATTAACAACATGACACACATTAGAAACATACTTGACACCCACAAAAGAAAAATTACAGAGGCCTTCTGCATATTCAATTTTCCCAATTATAACCGCTGCTCTGGAGATTACAAGATAGACACAATACAAAATAATTTCATGCAAATGTCACCTTACTACAAAATTAATAGAAAACCAACCTACCAATTAAAGAATATAATCCGTTCAAAATGTAAAATTCTTTGGTCTCATTGTTAATATTACTTGAAAAAAAAAACAAAATTGTTTTTTTTTTTTTTTTCTCGAAAATTAATCATAATTTTAAATGATTTTATTTATTAAAGTGTTTTTTAATGTAGTGTATTGTCATATGTAACCTTAAAGCAACCCAGGGTATCATAACCAACCATACAAAAACGAAGCACACCTGCTTATTAAAGAACACATATATTATAATATATATAATATCATATATATATAATATATATTATATATATATATATATATATATATATATATATATATATAATATATATATATATATATAATCATTAAAAATTTCTCTGAATTACTTCTGCAAAGGGAAATAAATTAATTCATTATTTTTTAATCAAAATAATTTAACGTTTTAATTAGCACCGAATCATGATCTAATACGTGAGTATATCTATGTATGTAGTTTCTTTGTATGTATTTCTATATATATCTATATATATTATATATATATATATATATATACAGATTACCACCACTCACGGGCAGGCCTTTCAAGGAATGGGCAGAAAATGAAAAAACATAAAAGCCCACCCAAAGCCCAAAGCCTAGCGAAAATCTCTCAGGTGATCGCAGACGTGGGCTTTAAAGAGAAGGAAAGATTAAATATAGTTGGATAAACAGAAAAAATGGCAAGGAGTTCCACAGAACAAAAGTGGCTGGAAAGAAAGAGCACCACAACGAACAAGTCTGGGGTTTCAATGCGACGGCAAAATGAATTGCTAGAGCAAGGCACCCTATTGTGCTACTTGGGCGAAGCATGGACGTGGAATTCGAGAGGTCAACTCCCCAGAGCATCTGCCGTTGTAGTACCTATAGAAAAGAGATAGTACGCCAACGTCACATCGCAGAGATAGAAGGTCAAGGGGTTTGAAAGTAAGGGACAGTTTATTAGTCTCTTAGATTTAGACTCAAACTCTATCCAAAAGAAGGGTGGAGCCGGCCCCTAGATGCGAGAACAGTACTCCAAACGAGGGCGAATAAGGCCCTTTTACTGGAGTAGCTGTGCAGAGAAAAAAAATTCTCGCAAACCTGAACAGAACTCTCAACTTTTCTCAAGAGAAACCTTCTTAGCAACCGTGATAATATGTTTCCATTGACAAATTTTTAGTTATGTTCAGACCAAGAATGTTTATTTTGTTTACAACAGGTGAGACGGTAGAGCCGTCGAAGGAAATAAGAAAAAGTTGGGAGGTATTTTTGAGAGGGGAGATGTTAAGAGTTAGGCGTTTGAAAGAGTTGAATTCACAAGGTTGCGGTGGCCCCCTCAGGAAATCCCATCAGTCGGCGAAGAATAGAATCGGAAAGCGAAGACGGAGGCAACTTCTTTATACAAGAGGGTAAATTTGTAATGCAGTGGAAGAATGGCAGAGTTGAGGTCATCGGTATGAAAGTGAACAGAGTTAGAAGTACAGCTGAGAGATCGTTGATGAAAGTAAGAATAAGTTGGCAGATAAATAGAACCTTGCGGGAACACCACAATTTGGAAGAAAAAAAGATAGGTATATATAATATATATATATATATATATATTATATATATATAGTTATATAATATATATATAATATATATATATATATATATATAAATTATATATATATATATATATAATATATATATATAATATATGTATATATATATAATATATATAATATTTATATATATTAGTATATATATTATAATATATATATATATATTATTATATAATATATATATATATATATATTATAGAGAGAGAGAGAGGAGAGGATGAGAGAGAGAGAGAGAGAGAGAGCGCTCCTAGCTCAGAGGTAGAGCACTCGCTTAGCAAGCGAGAGGGCCCAGGTTCGAGGACTGGGTTGAAGCGAGAGAATGTGAGCTATTCTCTATTAACTCTAGCTTCGTCCACTCGACGCTAATGAGTACATTTGGGTAGTGTGCTTTGCTACTAATGGGGAAACTTCCCGGCTTCCGCGATAGGTCTGGCCAGCCAGCGGATTTAGCCGTTAGGCCCGTGTAACCCAAGGACCTTTCTCGATGGGTCCCACTGACAGGTCGTGTTTTTCAAAGAAGGCCATGACCTTCCTGGGGGAGGACAGTTTTATATATATATATATATATATATATATATATATATATATATATATATATTAATATATATAGATATTATATATAATACTATATATATATTAGTATATATATATATTATATATATTATATATATAATATATATTATATAATATTATATATATATATAATATAGTATATATACATAAAATGTAGAGATATATAATATATAATATATATAGAATAAAACATATATATATTATATAAGGTTGGTGCAGGAAGGAGGGATGTACGATTTGAGTAGTTTACTTCAAATCTATTGTTTCATTTGACTGAACTTTGATGACGTCATCGCCACTTTAGATTCAGGACCAGTAGATATTCTAAAGCTCCAGAGGCAGTCGAGAATATCTGATTCATGTTTCTGTCCGCAACGTTATGCATGGCGACATGCTTTTTCAATTGGTGTGTCTTGGCGAACTTTGTGAACCATTTTGTTCACAGATTAAACTTTTATTTGCAAGAGTCATACACTCCAGCAACTGGTTTGAATGGCGGTTATTTTTGCCATATTTTTTTATATTTTTTTTTATTGTGTTGCTCTATTTTTGAGACGGACCTTATCAACTAAAGGCATATGCTGTTCATCCAGGCAGGCAAAATACTGTGCTTTAGGCCTGCACGAGATCAAAGCAAACCAACCACTCGCTGAGAGAACTTGTGATGCTCTCCCAATAACAATAAAAATAAAACAGATATGTTTCTCTGCTCCAAATATAGAATTGTTGAAGCGAAGACGAATATTTCCTGGAAAATCTTTGAAGTTGAACAAAGCGCAATTTATCTAAACAGTTTTATTAACAAATAAAGGTGCCAGTGGTGGGCTGAGGAAGATTCGTACCCCCTACGTTGTCAACTGTTACCTAGTGAAATCGTTACTGTGCTTTGTGCGGTGTCGCACCAAAAAAATTATTGGGCAATAATTTTGAGGATGACGATAGCCACTCAGTGAGACGATGGTCACTCAACAGTGACTATGATCTCGGAAAGATACGTGAGCATAATCAAATTGTTTCCCAGTGCTGAGCTACCCAACTATCCTGTGAACAAAATAGCACGATTTCAACAGGATGAAGCTACAGGTCATACCGGAAGAATTTCGATTGCTTAGGTCAGCTGTTTGGAAACCTACTTTTGTCCAGAAAAGAAGACATCATTTGGCTTGTGAGATCACCACATCTGTCTTTCTG
>JABUQX010106431.1:15000-48528 GCA_015478945.1 Trachelipus rathkii | reverse complement strand
TAAGGAAAGTTCATGGTGGGATGCAAAGCGAGTTGGGTCAAAGTCCCGCATCCTGGAAATTTTTAACTTCATTGAATATATATATATATATATATATATATATATATATATATATATATATATATATATATATATATATATATATATATTTTTTATATATATATATATATATATATATATATATATATATATATTTTGCCTAAATATGTTAGTGATGTAAGATTCATTTTTTAAAAGTAAAAATATGTAACTAAAGAAATATTTTACTGATAATTAATAATCATATTATTATAAATCATATTATAATCAATGTTTTTATCTTTTAATAAAAATATGGATTATAAGATAATACTAATTAAATTTTAATCAAGATATTATATTTAGTAAACTTATTATTTTGAAGATCAGTTGATTTATATTGTATTTCTTTGTTCTCATTTATACAGGTTTTTTTTTTTATGTTTATTTTTTGGATTTTATGGATATGGTAGGAATAAAGACTAAAGGAAGTCAGCGTTTTATTCAATTCAAAAGAAGGTGATTTCTGACGGGGACATCCCTGGTCGATTAAGGACAAAAACACCACACTGGCGACCTTGCCAGGATATTGGAAGTCATAATCTTCTCGCTTACAGTGGTTACTGTCGTTACCACATTGGTAAATGGTCATATCTTTTCCTATTAACTCCAAGACTTGGCATTATTCGACTACAAGATCGTTGGCTCGTAAAGGAAAGATATTTGACCAATTCGCACTTGGAATCTCATGAGACACACAAGGCCGACAACTTACCATATACCTTGTGTCCAATCCAGACGGTCATGTGTGTGACAGACCTGTCAAAAACCCATTCAGTAGATGAACCTCTGTGTCCAAAAGAAGGAAAATTCCATGGAATTTCGACCAGAACCTCTCCTGTTTACGTAAGGTAGAGTACGTAAATATAAAAAATGTATTTTTTTTATATACAAAATAATAGTACAGACCTACATAAAAGTTTAAATTAGTTTAAATTAAAATAGGAAATTGTGCACAAAATGGTATATAATATACTATCGTCTTTTGGACCTTAATATATATGTTATACTTCATCTTGTGCAAATTTCAAATACAAATAGAGTTACACTAGTAAAGCATATATGTTAATGCCCCAAACACATTAACAGCTAAAGGAAAAGCTGTATCACATCATAAAGTTGACAGAAAATTCAACATAA
Source organism: Trachelipus rathkii (assembly GCA_015478945.1). Taxonomy (NCBI): domain Eukaryota; kingdom Metazoa; phylum Arthropoda; class Malacostraca; order Isopoda; family Trachelipodidae; genus Trachelipus; species Trachelipus rathkii. The sequence continues at coordinate 47,310 of JABUQX010106431.1, read as the reverse complement.
AAAGCCGTTAGAAAAAAAGGCTACTTTTTATTACTCAATAGACAAAAAAATTTTAGTATTTTTTTTTTATTATTTTATTTTTATATATAAAAAATAAAACTAGAAGAAATTAAATTTTCACAAAGAAGTGAAAACAAATGTATTACAATTGTTAAAGATTATTTTATTGTTGTTTTTTTTTTTTTAGGCAAAAATATAAAAAATAATATAAAATATCATTTGATTGTATTTTCTCATGTTTGTTCCAATGAGGGAAGATCTTTTAAGAATACATAGAAAATGCAATCAACACCTTGAATTAATTAAAAAGTTAATTATTTTTTTTTTATTCTTCTAAAAGTTAGAGTAGAATCAGTAAACCCCTTTTGTGAAATTTTTTTTTAGTAAAATATAATTATTAACGTAATTAGAGCTTTAGAAAGATTAGTAAAATCCCAAACAATCAATAGTAAAGCATAAGAAGTTGCTAAAGGGAAAAGTGCGTGCATACATTTGTTTTATTTATATTCGTAGATTCAATTTTTAGGAATCAGCATAGCGTAAACGTAAAATACTCTTTCACTCACTGAGACTTGAATGAAGAGTTGTGGGAGTAAATTTAGGGAAAAGGAAAGAGCATTGGGTGCAGACAGACGGCATTGAGAAGTGGCACTCAGAAGGGCGAATTGAATTACTTTTAACCTTGCTTCCCTTGACAGAGAAATGTTTTCTGCTCGTTTTCTTTTCCTTGTTTTTATATTACACACATACACACACAGACATCTACATAATATATATATATATATATATATATATATATATATATATATATATATATATATATATATATATATATATATATATATATATATATATATATATATATATATATATATATATATATATATACTATATATATATATATATATATATATATATATATATATATATATATATATATATATATATACTATATATATATATATATATATATATATATATATATATATATATATATATATATATATATATGTTTTTTTTTGTTGTTGTTGTGTTGTTTTTTTATGCATATCTTTTTTTTTTAATCAATTTTTATGCATTTATTTTAATCATTATTTCTTTTTGATTATGTACTATATATGTCGTACGTATCGAGTATATATATTAAAAAATTATTTTCTTTGAAAATCGTAAAAACAAAAAGGGAAATGACCCTTTACTCGTAAAAAATTCTGAATATTGCGTTTTTTTTAGTGTGGCTAAAAATGCCAAAGTGAAGTGTTTTTTTTGTGTGTGTTTTTATATATATAAAAATATAAATCGTTTTTTTTATATATAGTTTAAAGTGTTGTAACTATTATAAAAGTTTCAAAATTTTAGGAAAGACCTTATAGAAAGACAAAGGTCACCAAAGGTCATAAAAGGTCATAGAACATAGAAATGGTTCTATTTTGACCCCTTGACCCCAGAACACAAAAATTTGTTCCAGTAGAACACCAGGAAAATGTTCTAAGAGAACACAGGTCATTAGAGAACATGTCCTCCAGAACACAAGAACAGAGAATTCTTTTTAAACGTTCTAAGTGAACAAAATTTATAGACATTGTTCCAGAGAACACAAAACTTTCAGAAAAGGTTTTATTATAACAGAATTTTATAACAGAACTTGGAGATCAAGTGCATAGATTGACTGATTCAAATTTAGAAAATATAGTTCACCATTGGAGAACAAATAAGGGTTACAACCTTTGACAAAAGAAGAACAAAAGAACTTTAGGACGAACTAGAGTTAAAAGTTCACATTTTGAAGAACATTAGAACAGATAGGTCAAGAAAAGATGACCTAGAACATTTTAAGAACATATTCTTTTCTAATTAGTATCTTAAAGGATAATAAACATACTATCTTATTAGTTACAGACTAATTAAGATAACTTCATTATCAAATCAGAACATTGAAAAATATTCTATATTCTATATTTTATTTTATAGAACAACACAGAACATTATTGTGAACAAGGACTTAAGAAAAATGTTTATATTTTTTTTATTTTATATTTGAAAATATTAAGTGATTAGAAGTTTCATTTAATTAATTAAGTGTTAATTTTTAATTAATATTTTTTTTTAATTGTGATTGACAATACAATTAACAGTGATTTAATATTCCGTAATATTTAATATTCTGAATATTTAAATATTTTGAACAATAGAATATGAACACAGAAAATTTAGTGAAAAACATTTTCGTTTTGATAATGATAGTTCTTTGTTTAAATAGAAAAGAAAACATAGTTCCAATCTTTGTGAAACTTAGAAAAGTTAACAACAAAGTAATTAAAAATTAAGTGAGGTAGAGACATTCGTAATTAAATATTAATTAATAACCGATTTTAATGAACAATAGTAATTAGTAATTAAAATGATAAAATAAAGTGATTAAAAATAAACACCTGTGTACCAATTAATTACGAACACACAATTTTTTTTTTTTGTGTTGAAATATTCGAGTTTAAAGAAAACTCTATATATATTTCTTTGAAAAACATAGAAACACTTAATGTTTTTTTTTATATTTTTTTTTAATATTTTCTTTAAAAACATAGTAATAATTTAAAGAAAAATAGAAAACAGTGTCAGTATTAGTGACTGAAAAGATTTAGAAAAGTTATTTAACAAGAGCAGTAGAAAATGCTATAAACTTTAAAAAAATTTGTGAACAATTTTAAAAATTTTTATATTTTATAGAAATTATAATTTATACTCTGTAATGAAATTGCAGAACAGTCAGAAAATATTAGAGAAAAATATTTTTGATTAGTTTCTTATAAGAAGTTTCTAAAAATTTTCTTTTGATAGTTCATTCTTCATTCTTTAGACATTTAAGATGGACTTTGGACTTTGAACTTTTAATTTTGAAATAAATAGGAATATTTATTCCTCATCATCTAAATAGATTGATAAACTACAATAAATAGCTTCACCACAATGAAGAGAAAAAGTGAAGATAAAGAAGAAGACGAAAGAATTTTGCAACAACTCGCTTCTGTGTATACCAATATTGAGGAAGCTTTGGAGTATTATTCCTGGCTTCATAACGAACCAAACTTCCTATTAGAGGAGCAAACAAGGACTCATTCTAGCAACAGAAATAATGAAGATATTGTTATTGAAGAACAATATCGATATAGAATGGCCACTATACCTTGGACAAAGGATGGAACTGTCCAAACATTAGAAAATAGAGGTTATATTTTTACAGAATGTCATAGTGACAGGTATCCTTCTGTAAATGATTTTACTGTTTATCGTATGCAAGACGCTAATTTAGAATTACAGCCAAGAGACTACGATAATTTTGATTGGTTTCTTGATATGGAAATTTCAGATTTTGATTTCGAAGAAGATTTCGAAGATTCAATAGATACTTTATCCTTGTTAGAATGGCTTGACCAGCCAGAAACAATGAACCACATTATGGGTATTTATAATGAAATTGAATCTTTCAACAATGATAATGAACATCAAGAACCCCCAGCAGAATCTCTTAGAAATGATCATATGATAGATCATGATTATTGTACTACTTTGAATGAAGAAATGGACGATTTAATGAATCACAATGTACAATTATCTAATTCAGGAGATATCGAAAGCGATATATCTTCTGAGAGAGCTAGGAGGCTTCAAACAATTATGAATAATTTGGATCTCTCTATCGAAGGAACCAGACAACGCCAAACGATTTTGGATCAGTTATATGGAGGTTCTATTGAGAGTGAACTCCTCCCGAACCTTTTAGACCCCTTCGTGAATAATGAGGATTCGAATATGGAAGAATATCCACATGGTTTTGATCATACAGAGATTCAAGTTTTAGAATATTTTCCTTCTATTTTAACACCTATAATAGAGGTATCTGAAGAAATAGAAGAAGAACCAGAAGACATTGTAATGGTTATCGAAATATTAGGGGAAAAAGGAGATGGAAATACACCTCCCCCCATGACCATTAATGAATATATAAATCTTTAGGCAAGCAAGAGTGGACAGACCTCTTCTTTAGCAAAAAAATGAATAACTCTGTGTTTAAAGTAGTACAAAATGTACAAAATAAGTACAAATAATATAATAGTACAATTACAGTTAAGAAACTCACCTAATTTTATTCAAAAAAGTAGTGTTGATGAAAAGCGGTAACATTGATGAAGAGAAGAAGATGGATACATAACATACTGTAATTACCCATTCTTTAATAATTTCTTTAGATTTAAATTTATAGAAGGGTTCTTTTAATAAATTCATTAAAAATTTAATAAAATTATATCTTCTCTGATCAAGAATCATTGAAAGAGAGAAGAATAAACATAAAATTTAGTTTCAGAGGAAATTTCAAAAAAATTGCTAAATTTGCTCACACACTGATACATCTAGGAAAACAGACTTCTTATAATAAAATCACAGATGTATATATATATATATATATATATATATATATATATATATATATATATATATATATATATATATATATATATATATATATATATATATATATATATATATATATATATATATATATATATATATATATATATATATATATATATATACAGGTTTTAACAATTCGTAGTAAAATTTATAAAAATCATACGGGAAAATAGGATCTTGGACCCTAGAAGCAAACAGAGTAGAAAATCAGAAATTTCGAAAATTACCGTTTTCGCTTCAAGTGGTTTCGTAAATTTTACCCATTATTTAAACAATATTAATAAACATATATTATATATATTTAAACATATATATATATATATATATATATTTGTAATAAAACAGAAATTTAGAGTTTAGACTCTAGAAATAAGAACTTATAGGCTCAGCTTTGAGAAATGAAGAAGAAATCATATGAAGAAAATTGTTCTTCAATCCAACAGACAGCAAAGGAGAACATATTACTCCACAGAAACATTATCTTGTAAATTAATATTAATTAAAGAAGTTAATTAATATCCAATTAATAACAAATTAATAGAAAAATACCTATTTTAGGAAGAAAGAGACTCCTAAATAGCACAAATATCAAGAAGAAATTGATATTCCAATAGAAACTCTTTTAGGAAAAGAGATTGATATAATTCAACTTAAGTAGTATATTAATTGAAGGTTTCAGACAAAGAAATTAATTATCGCTTCAGTATTATAAGAAGAATAATGAAGTACTTAGATTTAAATTCAAGAAATTTAGATAGAATACTAGAATAACATTCTATTCTAGCAAATTTTAAAATGGAACTTTAAAGAAAAGTTTAAGTTTTTTTTGAAAACAGAATTTATAGGATATTTTATTTATGTTCCTTATCTTTTAGGAAATAAATTTAGATTAACATTCTTTTGTTTGAAAATTACCAGACATTATGTTGCACTAATTTTACAAAGAATTTAGCAAATTTGCTCAAATCATTGATGAACTTTAAAGATACCAAAGCTTATATCTTAATAACTTTTATTCTCATAAACTTTCAAAAGGCTCAGGTGACAAAAGTTTTTACAGAAGAGTATGAGAATAAAACAGACATTTTGCAAATGTTATAGAAGAAGCTAGAAATATCTTTTAAAATATTTCATGAACTATTAGTTAGAAATGAGAAACCTATTCTTTGGAACTTTACCTCAAGTTTAGAAAAAGAACATGAGAAGACCCATAGGTGCTTGCTCATGGAACATTTATAAAAGGTGTTTATTTATTAATTATTTATATTCAAATGTTAATAAATAACATATTGTCTTATGCCTACATAGTTTATAGGATAAGAGAAAAGAAAGAAAATAAGAATTTTTATTCTATTTAACCATTGAGGCTTTAGAAAAGAACCTAGGTTAATATTTTTGATTTGAAACAGAAGGTTCCAAATAAAAGATAGATTGTTTTCTTTAGTTTTAAGTCTTCAAGAGACTATATTATCAGAAGAAATCTGATAAGAAAAAAAATATAACATCAGAAATTAACAATGTAGAATAGAAAGATATCTTAGATTGCGATTCAAGGAAGACAACCTGTAAAAGAAGGATTTGGACACCCTTTTAGATAGGAACCTCTTCACAGATAGCTTTCAAGAACTTTAATACATTTACATTTTTGTTCACCATTTAAAGAGAGTTTTCCAGTTGCAGAAGTTTAAACAACCTTTGACCCTAGATAAGAAATCGAAGTTTACTTTTAAATGAATTTGGACACTTTATTTAAAGTTAAAATGAAAAGCCAAGAAGGCCTATCCCTGATTAAGAGGAAGATAGGGGTATATAAAGAACAGAAAAGGTTCTTTTAAAAATACTAGCATAAGAAAAGGTTAGTTAATGATCAGAAGTTGTGACAATTTAGACAACCATATGGGAACGAAACTTTTTAATAATTCTGTTAAAAGAACACATACAGAATCATTCGAGACTCATCCGTGGAAAAAAGGACAGAATCCTTACTATTTTCAGAACTCAGAAATAATCAGGAATTCCATAGGATTGGAAGGATAAGCCGGTTATTCACCAAGGAGTTATAGCAATCATTCAGGAATTGTAAATTAGCATACTTTACAAGGAATATTTACCGTTGGTTGCTACTTTTGAGAAACTCGTAGATAAAATTAAGAAAGTAATGAAAACTTTCATTTAGGTTTAAAAAGAAAAGCCTCTTTAGGCATTGAAGAGAATTACAGTCAACAGGGAAATCAAGAACTCTGTTTTGAGAATAATTAGTGACATAATGGTCAGAAGAGTGTGTTTAAAAACCACTTGTGTTTCTTATTTTTTAATGAAGTGCCATAAAAGGTAAAAGGTTAAGATAGCCCGAAAATGGAAAAGAACAGGAATATCCTGGCAATATTCCATCTTGGCAATGATAACTACCTACCTAGGAATAGTAAATCCTGGCAAATTCTGGCAGAAATCTACCTTAATAACAAGAATAGTAAAAGTTATTCAAGTGAATAAAAATTTGTAATAGGAGAATAAGAAAGAAATTATAAAATAAAATTATAATTTTAAAGTTTTAAATTTGCTGTGGAAACGCCTTCTTATCTCAGACCTTCTTCTCTCAGATACTTAGAAATGTTAAGAAGTTGTAATGAAAATTGATTTCATAAGAACCATTAGAACAACAAGAAAGAAATTGAATCTTCAAGTTACCGTAATACTACAAAAACACATTGAAAGTAATATGTTATTTATCAGGGAAATATAAATAACACATATAATAATAGTTGTACTACTACAGAAACACATTGAAATTTATACGTTATTTATCAGGAAAATATAAATAACACATATAATAATAGTTGTACTACTACAGAAACACATTGAAATTTATACGTTATTTATCAGAGAAAATAAATAACACATAAAAGGATAGTTCATACGTTATTTAGTAGAAAATAGATAACACATAAAGTTATAGTTCATATTTATTGCAGAAATATGTTTCAGATTTAACTTTTATATTTTTATACAAGAAAAATATATTTTTATATATGTATAGGATAAAGAATCATACATATTTTACAGAATCGATTATATATGTATAGGATAAAGAATCACACATATTTTACAGAATCGATTACAGATGTATAGGGTAAAGAACCATACATATTTTTAAGAAATTAGCAGAAAATATATCAGAAACTTCATATATTATTTTTTAAAAAACCTTCACCTATAAAGGTTTTTAAAAGAGAAACATTATAGGATCTGTTTCTCTCCTAACATCTGCTGGTAAACTAGCGAGATTGTTAAATTTAGAAAAGAACAACCAGATAATCCTGGTAAAGTGTTGATTATGATAAAACTTCAATTTTGTTCAAGAATGATAAGAATGTAAGAGAAGAGGTAGGAAGTATTGACACTAAGATTGTCCAATCGCTATCTTCTCATTCATTCCCAACAGGAAAGAACAAATTGATTGAGTCAAACATTTAAATTGTGTCTACAACAATGGGAAACTAGACACAGAAGAAAGTTAAAACATTAGAAAAAATCTATTAATGAATAAATTTTTAGATAAAATAATAGATTTAAACAGAAATTAAGAGAAGATATAGGAAAATTCTCCACTCTGAAGATAGAATTTAATTCTAGGAAAATATTCAACCACACTGAATTCTAGGAAATTATTTTCTTTAGTCCTAGAAACTCTCTTGTATAAAATATTTGGTTTTGACCAAGAAAATGTACATAAAGACTGCCTCAGAATTGCAAAAAATTGTAAATATGGGATTGATTAACCTGAGGTAGTATAGACTTATGAGTTTAAAATAAGAAACTTGAAAGTTTAGGTGGAAAAATGAAAATATTGAGAATAAGAAGAATTGAGTGATTGAAAACTACCACTGGAAATTGAAGACTTGAACATAGCAATTCTTCATATGATTCTCAATATATTCCACCCAGTACCTGAAACCAAAGTACCTTCTTATACTTTTATATTTTTATATAAGAAAAATATAAAAAAACATAGTTTATTGTACATAAGTTGATTAAACTTAAGAAATATTAATAAGTTTTCTATTACTAAACTCATATCAAAGAACATTTGAAATTAGTTCTTTGAAAATAATTATTCAGATGGAATATATATATCATGAAAAGACATGTGATATACCTAAATAGTTCCTATTAATATTAAGAAAATACAATGGAATATTAATTGGATTTCTCTTCCAATCTTCCAATTAATTCCATTACCTTTATCCAGTTGATTGTAAATAAAATCTTTGATAAATTTAGAAACAATTTCTCGTTAACATAATTACATCTTGGCAATTACATGATGACAGAAGTTACTAGAATTAAAATAAAAAGTTATAACTTTTATAACTTTGGACCATAAAATCTTTTCATTCCATCTCTATCATCTATCAGAAGGACTAAGTTGAATTTTGGCCACTTTCATCTGAAAACTTTTTGAAGAATAAGATAGATAGTTGTAACAGCTTCATAAAAACCAATTTCCATAATGTGATCAGGAAATTTGAAAAGATATCAGCGATTAGAGATTCTTCATCAGAACCTCATTAGTAATCTTAGCAAGGTCCGAACATGAAGAAAGATTAAACATCAAGAATGTAACTTCAAAAAGTTACAAAGAAGAAACGAAGCAACATCAGAATTTATATGAAATTGTGTTAGAAGACACCATGAAGCTGGAATTATACTAATTAACTCCAAGAACATTAATTAGTATGTTGTAAATAATTAATATTTTAAATAATAAATATTTTAACATTTTCATACTTTTATATCCTTTAGATTTAAGTTTTTTATGTGTATTACAGAATATAAAAAACTTTACACATTGTACACTCTTTATTCTTTTATTCTTTTTACTCTCTAAATTTAAGCTACAAAAAACTTTATATTTTTTTTTATATATATATACTTTACATATTTTTTTTTTTTTTTTTTTTTATTTTATTATGTGTTCATAGGGTTATTATTTTTTTTATCCGCCAGGGGCCCCATTATTCTGTTAAATAAAAAAATTCAAATAAAAATCGAAATTTTTTTTTTTCATAACGTTGTATTTATCTGATTTTATTCTTTTTTTTATTTTTATTTAAAGAAAATCTATAAAAAACTAAAAAAATTTAATTATAAATATTTGTTTTGTTTTAATAATAAAAATAGAATTTTTATTTTCATTACTCAGAATTTAATTTAATTCATTTTAATGTTGTTTAACATTTGTTTATTACGAATTAGCCTTATGCTATATAATCAGAATTTTTATTAATAGTAAGAATTTTTTAATTTTAATTTTTTAGCCTTATGCTATATAATCAGAATTTTTATTAATAGTAAGAATTTTTAATTTTAATTTTTTAGCCTTATGCTATATAATCAGAATTTTTATTAATAGTAAGAATTTGTTTTAATTTTAATTTTCATTATAATCAGAAATCTTTTAAAATTTATTTTTAAATTTTAAGCTTTAATTATTATTTTATTCATTCATTATATAAAAATTAACTTTTTAACTAAAGTTCTAAAAAACACTAAGTACCTCAGATATTAGCCTAAGCATTTTTACTTTTTGAAAACACAAAAGTATTAATGGAATTTTAATTTAAAAAATCAGAAACGTTTTTTTTTATTTTTTTTTAATGAAATTAATTTTAACAGTTGCTGAAATTAACGTTTAATTAAAACATAATCTAACAACTTCATAATTTTAATTATAATCCACCCAATAATCCTAACCCAAAGATTTTTTTTTATCATTTTAACGTAATGGATGGCGACCATATTAAATAAAATACTTTCATATAACGTTAGAATGATCCAAATCAGATTATAATTTAATTTTCCTTGTAAAACTTTTACATAACCCACCGACCGATAAACATTGCTTTACAAAAACCCATTCTTTTAACGTTGGCTTGTTTGATTATTAAATATGGGGACACCTGTAATTATTGTCGTACCGTCCAACAAATAAAAGAACAATGGATTACACTTTACATTTTTTCTCATTACATGTACCAATTACAAACATTGCTTGGCTTGCTTCTTAATATGTTTATAATGTTTCTACATATTAATGCTTTCACAAATCGCTTGCTTATTAATATATTTTTTTTATTTTCAAATTACTTTGTGTATAATTTCCAAATGTATTCTTGTTACGTTATTTGTTCATGTTTAATATCCTTAAGCATTTTAGTAATTTTTTTTTTTAATATAAATGTGCCTTCGTATAATTTTGTTAACCTAGTACTGTGAAGACAATCTTTTGTACAACCTTGTCCATCTTACATTGTGATGTAAAACTTTTCTTTTACTAACATTCGTGAAATCGATCCAGAAGACCAAATTTTTGAATTATTTAATTTGAATCAAGATGTTTAAGTGCAGTTTAATTTAGTCAATTCCTTGGAGCAGGGGATAATGTTGCAATATTCAGTATTGACATAAAAAAGAGTTAAATTTTATTTGAGTCTATTAAGCACTTAAAAATCTTAGATTGTTTTGGCTTCTGACTCGAATTGGCACCACAGTATCATAACATTTCGTAACTTGTTTATAAATTGGAAATCTTTTTACTGCTTTAAGCTCAAACTCTGCCGCTTTATGATCTATAAAACAAATATCGATGCTTTTTCGCAAGACCCCCCGAAAGACCCCTATGAGAACCCTTATGAGAACCCCGCATTTGAAATCCAAAGGAATGATTCATCTGCCATCCCCTAAGAAGCCCCTCTTTAAGATACTCCCCCAAAGACAGAGAAAGACAGGGAGAGACAGAGAGAGACAGAGAGAAGTGGAGGGAGAAAGATTTGGAGATGGAGGTATTAGGATGTTTTATAAGAGCATTACCACCTTAGATCGTGACTAGTCGGGACAAAGACTTTGAGATAGCAAGTTTTTAAACTTAGGAAATCAGTTAGCAGTTAGACATTAGATCAGGGAGGGTTGAAAAAACTTAGAGTCCCAACTAAAATTTAGATAGATCAGTGTCTTTTTAAAAAATGGGGAATTATATCTTTATAAATAAAGCCATAGAATTTATTGTATACATTGGTATATAAATATGTGTATAGTAAAATTGCTTATCTATAGTTATATATCAATAATAATAATATCAATGAATTAATTATCAAATTTTGTACAATAAATAAAAAAAAACAAGCTCATTATTACCAGCAAAATGTAAGGCTGAGCTTTCGGAGAATCTGAGATGCATGGAGCAGAGGTGATTAGAATAACATTTGTGTATAGCAGCACAGGTAGCAAAGTCGTGTAATTTTTTTGTAGTATAATTTATGTGGGACAACTAATGACAGTATCAATAAAATATGTAATAATAATATTAATAATAATAATAATAAATATGTAATAATAATAATAATAATAATAATAATAATAATAATAATAATAATAATAATAATAATAATAATAATAATAATAATAATAATAATAATAATAATAATAAAATTAATTATATATAATAATAATATCTCCATTTATCATGGCAATATTTCTTCTACCTACTTCTTTCCTCAAAGCTGAGCTGATAAATTCTTATTTCTGGAGTCTAAACTCTAAATTTCTGTCTTATTATACTATATATATATATATATATATATATATATATATATATATATATATATATATATATATATATATATATATATATATATATATATATATATATATATATATATATATATTTGCCTAAATATGTTAATGATGTAAGATTCATTTTAAAAAATATGTAAATGATAATTAAAGAAATATTTTACTGATAATTAATAATCATGTTAAAATCAATACTTTTATTTCTTTTAATAAATATAGATTATAATATTCTTGCAAAACTTTAGATATTTAAAATGTAATATTAATTAAATTTTAATCAAAATATTATATTTAGTAAACTCATTATTTTAAAGATCAGTTGATTTATATTGTATTTCTTTTCTCATTTCTACAGGTTTTTCTGTACGTTTACTCTTTTCTTGTTTATGTTTTTGATGGATTTTATGGATATGGTATGTTGAAATAAAGACTAAAGGAAGTCAGCGTATTATTCAATTCAACAAAAGGTGATTTCTGACGAAGACATCCTTGGTCGATGTAAATGGGAGGAATCACCACACACATATATATATATATATATATATATATATATATATATATATATATATATATATATATATATATATATATATATATATATATATATATATATATATATATATATATATATATATGTATATATATATATATATATATATATATAAAAAAATATATATATATTAATAAAAATATATATATATATATATATATATATATATATATATATATATATATATATATATATATATATATATATATATATATATATATATATATATATATATATATATATACATACATATATATATATATATATATATATATATATATATATATATATATATCACATTTTCTGTGCTCTATGAAAGACCAGTTCACTTTTCCTCGCGCGGCCATATTAAAAGCCTCTGATATTTAATTATCTCCGTGTAACTTGCCCGGTACTTGATAGGTGGATTTAAATCTTGGATCGAAGTCAGATGACAGAAATAGAAGTACAAGGCTTTGACAGTGATTTACTCAATCCCAAGCTGAAGGAAGTCAAAGAGTGATTTTTATTAAGGTGGTGTAGAATTGCCTGTAGGGAAACCTACGCAACCTCTCATAAGCAAGACAACACATCCACAGTGCCAGCAAAGTTTGCAAAACGGGTTATCAGTAGGATTGTTTATCGTATCATAGTTTTATCTCTATATATATATCCCATCACTCTTATATATATGGTTTTTTTTACACATCTCTATATATATATATATATATATATATATATATATATATATATATATATATATATATATATATTTTTTTATATACATCTATATATATATAGCATATATATATATATATATAATTTTGTATGTGATATATTTACATTGCCTTTAAATAACATTATTAAACTCTCAAAACATGAGAAGGTTTGTGTCACAAAAAGTGCACATGCAATTCTAAATACATAATAATTGGAAAACAAAAAAATGACATAATGATGTGAAAAACGTTGAAAATTTACAAGTGCAACAATGATCTCTCAAAAATCTAATGAAGTCACGGTTCCAACAACAATTTCAGTACAATTTTTCTACTCCCAAATTTCTTGCCAAAGAGCCACACTATAGGACTCACATCAAATATCATTGAAAGCAACTTCAGTATTATTATTTCTTCCCTTGTTACGGAAGGCCTCAACACAAACCTGGTCAACCACTAGACCATAGTTTTTTCAAAGGGAACCAAAAAGATCAAAGAGATATTTCATTCATTTCGTTACACAAGAAGAATTAGTAGACAATTGGAGAAACCCATCAGTGGATACAATTGTAAACAACGAGGAACTCACCAAAGTTTCTTTCTCCCCATACAAAGATGGGAAATTCGAAGAAATGAAGTAACTAATTCAAATCGAACCTCAAATAAGTTCGTGGCTCATTCTCACTATGGGATTCTCAATGTTTGCAGCTCAGCAGCTGAAACTTTTGTAAATAGTTGTTCTAATGTATACATTAGACCAACTCCTCCTAATAATGTAAAATTCAATGATTTTAAGAGTAACATAATTTCCATTAACGAGAGTAATTTGCATAATAAGAAATTTAACATTATTAGTGGTAACAACTCCTAATTGTAGTATAATTATAAAAAGCGATGTGCTATAGGCAACACTACATCTGAGGAAAGTGATAGTAGTTCAAATTTACATGTTAACACTGAGCTCACTGCCCGTGTTAGTAGGATGACAACTATAAATGTAATCAATAAACCCAAAGCCAAGCAAAATTTCAAACTTCCTGAACTCATATCTGTCATGCTAAGTCTTGATAACTGCAACCCAAATATATACACCAAAAACAGAATTGAAAGTAGAATGGATACGCTAAGTTTTTAGTATGGCAACGCAAATGCCCATAACGGAAACAGAACTGAAATTAGCTTTGACATTGTAGTTTCGATAATGGCAACGCGAATGCCAATGCTGGAAACCAAATAGTAAGCAATATGGACACGTTAAATTTCTATAATAGCAAAGCAAATGCCAATCCTTTACCTTTAGATAGGGAGCTAATTGCCCAACTCAGGCATATTCCTGCTCATTTTTCAAATTTTTGCCATACACAAAATCTTTCCCCCAAGCTTAGCGCGGAACGACAAGTTCTTTCTATCCCCATCATGTCTCTTTTTATCCTTCGGTTCCCTTAATTTAAGGACCCAGGTATACCATGTTTGACACGCAAATTTCAAGAGTTTTCCGTTAAACATCAAAACGAAACAAAAGCTTCCTCATCGTTAATTAGAAAATAAAGCTGATCACCTAATTTAACATTTTCCCCAGAGCCTCTTTCTAAATCTTGGCATAAAGAAACAAATACTGTACACCTGCACTCTTAACAAGTGACACCCCCAAAAATTCTAATAATTTTTCACACCCCTTAGGTTTCTTTATTGAAACTATTTTGTTAACATCACAACCCGAAACTTAACGAGTTTTACCAAACCAATCCATTTCTCCCAAAGAATCGATCAAGGTGCTCCCACACAACACATCTCCTGAACCTCTCACCTCTTTACCCAATGAATTACCTCATTTTCAAATCTTTCCAAAAACCCGATCACTATTCAAACTTTAACCACACCTAGGAGCCCATCGCCTGAAGGCCCTCACTCTTCCTTTCTCTTAAAAGAACAAAACTTTCCACCTACTTCCTATTCTGATAAAATATTCTCAGCACATTCTGCACCAGAATTAAATTTTCAATATTCTTTTACAAATGACACCTCTATACTTGTAAATGAAGTAACCATCCTCACTCAGTTACGACTGAGACCTCTTCGCACACACAAAAAGATTCTTCTTACAATCAATTACTTGCAACCCCTAATTTTATAACACACTCAGTAAATAACACTAAATCCTCATATGCTTGAACTGCATTTACTACTCCCAAAACCTGCACAACATTCCTCTCAATACATTAGCTTCCCTTACAATCCTTTTAGTTAGTTATACTTCTGCTCAAGCTCAAATTGCATCCTCTACTCACGATACCAACACTGAGTTCAACCAACCCACTGCCAACAATGCCAACATATACCAATCACTTATTGACCAATGCTACCCCTACACTTGCACAACCTAGCCATCCACTAAGTGGCTCTGACTCCTATTTAAAGGCAAACATATCATTGCAAAACACTTTCCAAGCAAAATCCATTCTTAATCATTCTAAAGTCACTGAAAACCTCAAAACTTTATCAAAGAAACCTTTCTTGCTCATACTTCTTTCAAGTGTAAATTCCGGGACTTAAAAGCATCAAAAATGCAAGGAAGACTTTTGTCCAGCAAAGAAAAAACGCACTGTTTTGTACAAAGAACGTTCGAGAATGAAATTGTTTTGGTTTTGTACGAAGCTAACAAAACAAGGTTATCGTCTTGTGAAAGAATTTTAAATCTTAGTGGAAGAGTCTTTTAAGGCATATATGCATTGTGTATGCAGTTTCTAAGCGAGGTTTGTTTGTTCAAATGAAAATGTTTTTTTGTATGATTCAGAATTGAGATCGTGGGAAGCGAGTAGAGGATGTGGTCTGTTGAAAATTGTACAAATATCACAAACATTTTGCCCAACACATGTTGATTTCAAGAATTTTGTTTTGTATTCAAAACTGAATTCCATGTATGTAATATAATATATATATATATATATATATATATTATATAAATATATATATATATCATATATATAAATATATTATATATATATATTAATATATATGATATATATATAAATATATAGTAATATAGATATATATAGTAGTAATATATATATAATATATATATATAGAGATAATATATATGATATATATAGATATACTAGATATATATATATTATTAATATTACTGTCATTAACATTAATACTGCCACTATTACCATCACTAATATTATTATCACAGCTATTATTATTATCAATTGATTACCAATTTCGTTATGCATCAATATCATTAATATCACATCAATTACTATCATACTATCACTGCCACTATATTTTCATTACTATTATAACCATTAACACTATTAATTATCATTATTACCATATTATCATTAACACATTCATCATCACTATATTATTATTATTATCATGTATGTGATATCATCATCACCTATCACTATTATAATTATTATTACTATCATTTTACACTAGTTTATATGTGAACCATATAATAACGTTCTTCATGAGAGATAAATTTAAACAGTCGAGGGCATTCCCAGCCCCAGTCAGCTGATAATAAGGGACCCTCTTCAATGTGGGTAAATGGCGAAGACGTTGTCATCAAATTCCAGTTCTTCTATAATACATTGAAGTAAAAGCCTACTTTTTGCATTGTATAAAATATTTTGAGAGATTAATTCCATGTGTCCAAAGAATACGATGAGCCCATTTTTTGCTCACACAGTTGATTTAAAATTTTAGATCGGATCTTAATGTTATATATTGTTAAAAAGCAAAAAGTATTTTTTCATCGAAAAATGAAATACCAAAACAAAAAATATTGCCATAATAAATTAAGTCTGCTTTCAGAAAATGCTATTTATTCCAAAATTTGGCAGATTTTTTTATTCTTTAAACAAATATCTATTCCAAGCAAATCATTTCTCCCAGCCAGTTAATATCATTTCTTCAGACCTCCGCTGCTTCTCCTAATTCCTTGTTGCTCCTCTTCTGTTTCTCCATCCCTCTAAATTTTCTGCGACCATCCAAGACAACGTCTAAGCTATAATATATATATATAGTATATATATATATATATATAGTATATATTATATATAATATATATAGTATGTATATATACTAAGTATTATAGTACGTCTTATTAACCTGGAAATAGTTATTATTGTTTATATAATATAATTTAAAATAGTTTATAGTTAAAAATAAATTATATATAAAAGATATTATAATTAAATATATATATAAGTAATATTATAATTATATATAATATATATAATTATTGGGCCTGCCTCCGCAAAGCATCATGATGTACTTAAAAAACTATAAACCAGCTACAGGAAAAAAAATAACATTTTGATTTTAGCAAGCAATTCCATCGATGAAACTTAAAAAAAATTAGTTTTTTATTCAAAAAATTCTTAATAACATTTAAAATGTATGACTTGACACAATGTATCTCAATCGTACAGTGGGATTGACCTTGAACCCCTGCATTACTTCACGAGAGCAGGAGTTGCCAAATATTTAATATTCAATAAAGAAAATGGTATTTGTTCGTTTTTATATCCTTTTTAGGGGGTTCGAGCCGACGAGAAACCCCGGTAGACCGAAAAACCCCGACTCTATCCACGTTACTTGTTTACCCATGGAATTATTCTTTAATTAAGAGAGAAGAAAAAATTCAACATTTGGGCACGTTATGCGTGCTCATCGATTACTCGAGCTTCTTTCGTATCTCAGAAAAACGGTAATATATCATACAAGTTTTTCAACATTGTTTAAACTATTTAAATTTTTCAAAAGTGCGTATTTTTTTTTTTTTTTTAATTTCATGGATAAAAATGTCTCCTGATTAATAAAATGTGATTTATCCAGTGGCTGTTATAGTTTTTAGTTACATGCTGGTGCTTTCGGGAGGCTGACCTTATATATATATAGATATATATATAGATAGTATATATATTAATATATATATAGTAAAGAGATAGATACGTATAAGTATATATATATATATATAGAATATATAATATATAGTATATATATATATATATATATATAGATATATATATATAATTATATGAATACTATATATATATATATATATATGATTTATACTTATAATATATAATATATAGTAATATATGAGATATATATATATAATATAGTAATAATAGTAGTATATAGTATATATATAGATATATATATATATATATATATATATATATATATAGATATATATATAGATATTATATAAGATATATAGAGAGGATATATATATAATAGTCGTCCCTCGTGAAGAAGCGCAGGTCCTGTGCTATATCACGCGTTCGGAAAAAGTGATATAGAATAAGAATAAGATGAAGGAATTATACCAAAGAGACACAAAAATATAATTAAAATCTCGATGAAATACATACATATGTATGAAAGAAGGAATAATAAGAGAATGTAAAATTAAAAGATTGAGACACACAAAAGAATAAATTAAAATTCTGTAGAGACATAAGTAGAGTATAAAAAAGTTAATAAAAGAAAGAAATTTAGAAATATTGTTGGAGTGAAGCTTACCAATTACGATGTATTCACTCACAAAAACGAGCACTATGCAGAACCGTCAGATTGGAACCGCCTTCATCTTCGCAACTCCTTAACTTCATTTACACCCTGAAAGAAACTATTTTTTGTGCGCAGATATGGATTAACTTTAAAATGTATGATATAGCAGTACTCAGACGATAGCAAATGATAATATAATATAAAAGAGAGAAAATTTACAAATTTTGTTTCACTGAGGTTATACATTGCGTATTTTTTTCGCTGTTATTAAAACTTTTTTGATCAATTCTGATAGCATATGTACAGATACTTTACTTGAGAAAGTAAATATATATCTTCTATTTCAACTATACCTCATACTCAAGAATTTTATGTGTATATTATACTCCGGAAATCTTGTACATTCAAAGCAAACCATTATTTATCTGCAAGAAATATATAACTGGATAATAAATTATGAGATAATGAAATACTGATGTATTTTACGACTATATACAATGTGAAAAATTTAAATTAAAGAGTTTTCAGAGGGCGGTTTATTAGAGAGTTATAGCCGGATGTCGCCTATAACGCGGGAGTCAGGAACCTAACCCCCGCGCTCTACGAGGGATACCTGTAATATAGATAATATATAAGTATATATATATAGAGAGATATATAGATATAGTAATAGAATGAGAATGATAATGAAGATATATATTAGATGAATATAGATATATAGTAGTAGGTAGTAGAGTAAGTAAAAGATGAAGAATACATAGTAGAGAGAGTAATAGAGAATAGAGTATATATATATGTATATGAAAATTTCTAAGATTACCTCTGTGAAAAAGGCGCGAAAGGACGCTATATAAATGTCACATCAAGCTTTATTTGAGAGCTATTATCAATTTCATACTCTAAAACAGATTCCCAACCGGTGTGCAGCGAGATCTGTCAGGGGTGCCGTGTGATATTTAATCTTAAATTTTGCTAAGCATGCTGTAACCATTTTAAATGAAATTAGTTTTCGAGATTTTATTAGCAAAAATCTGTATATAGAAGCTTTAAACCTCCCCCTCCGTGAAAGAGTTAATGATGATATTAGTATATAATATATAATATATATATGAGATATATTAGAATATAGTATATATAATATATATATATATGAGTATAAATATATAAAATATATATATATATATAATATATATATATATATATAGTAAATATATATGTTTAAGTAATATAGATAGAAATATATTACGTAAGTTGCAGCACAAAAGAGTCTCTGCCATGCGTAAGACGGAGAGATGCTCTATGTCTCTATGACCTCTATAAGCCTATGAGTCTATGAATTTTGTTAATTTAAAACTGCTTTTCCATTTGGTTATAAAAATTTGTACTTAGAAAGAGTTTCTAAGGGAGAGAGAGAAATTTTCAAGAATAGTGAGAGTAATTAAAGTGGAGGAGTAATTAGAACACGAATTATCGAATTCCTGGATCTGTCAAACGTCAAGAGAATTTCTTTTAAAGAAAAGAACGTATTAGGAGTTATTGAGTCTTACGGATTTAACATGAACAACGATGCAGATAGTCACATGATCCACCCTGTGCTTAGTTA
The DNA here is from genome assembly GCA_015478945.1 of Trachelipus rathkii. Lineage (NCBI taxonomy): Eukaryota > Metazoa > Arthropoda > Malacostraca > Isopoda > Trachelipodidae > Trachelipus > Trachelipus rathkii. The sequence continues at coordinate 26,828 of JABUQX010106431.1, read as the reverse complement.
TGCTGTGGTGAAACGCAAGGCCAGTGAACCCAGTCAAACTTAAAGACAGTCTTGCTACGAAGCAGCCCGGTGAGTATCCCAGAAACCTGCTCATATTTTTCAAGGCTATTTCTTTATATGAGAGAAGAAGTTGTAATAAATGGGTTGAAGAGATTTTACCACAAGTGACGCTCTCTCGCAGCTTCATTTAAAAGTTGCCAAACTACTCGCCAAGAAAATGAAACCTATAGCAGACTAGAAAGAGGAATATCATGAATCCGCACGGGCAGTATAGGACAAAGAGTACTATTCGAGTTTGAACCATAAGACCAAAATTTCAAAGGGTTATTCTTCGTATCAAACGAAACTTATTAGCCGTAGAATATCTGAAATGTCATTAAATATAAATGTAACAAGTCACAGAGAAAAAAAAACTCACCAATAAATTTGCCTTTACAAATAGTTAAAAGAACTGATATTACTGCCAAAAAATCAGCTCTTGGATTCTGTAGATTTAGTATGACGGTAAATATATCGTTGAGCATTTTTGTTTTGCAAAGAGTAGGAAACAACTAGTACCGAGCAGCCGAAATTTTCCAACTTCACCGTCTCTTCCTATCTCAATCACCATGGTCTTTCATGGAACGATGTTTGTTGAAATATTGTACTGATGGAAGATGCACTATCAATGACAGGAAAGCATAAAGGAATTATTGCGCCAGCTTTACAGGAAAAATTGTGGTGAATAACTCACTGCTCTGCACAGAGAAGCACACTAGTAAGCGTAAAAATTGAAGTTATAAATCAGGAAGTTATAAATCAGGTTGTGAGGATGATAAATTACATTAAATCTCGACCTTTGAGTGAGTGAGAAAACTCTTTGGAAAAAATGTTGTGAAATGGAGGCACCATATATCTCATCATTATCTCGTGGTATGGAAGAGTACTGAACCGCGTTCTTACACTCCAAAGAGTAACATGAGAAGAATATCGTTATTGTAGAGATAGAGGAAGGAGAACATGATGCCAGTTTCCGTAAGGTTTGCTGCAAAATGATGATTGTTGTTTACCAGCTGTCATATCTGTCAAATATAATGTATAGTAAAGAATTATAAAATAAATTACTTCGATATTACAGGGAAGGGACAAGAACCAAACAGTTCCTTCAACCAAATAGAAATGAAGAGGTTTCCTGAGAAAAGGCAGACGTTTCATTTGGAAAAGTCTGAGCAAATGAGGAAGAAGTATTTTTCAAAAGTATTTTGTACCATCCTATTGTATGAAATTTTTACACGCAAAGAGTTGTAAATGGCGAGGAAAAAAAGCTAAAAGGACCTCATTTTGATCATTTGAATCAAAGAAGTATGCAAGAATTGCGGAGCATAGAGATAGAAGTAACTGTTCCTTCATCTTCCGTATTAAGAATTTTGAGAGAGAGAGGAAGAAGATGAAAGAGAGAGCAGAAGAAGGAGAGAGTGAGTGAATTGTTTCCAGATTATCACAAGAGGAGAGAAGGATAGTCTAGAAGAGCATAGAGATATTCCACAGCTTACGTAAGAGACGAATTAGACATGGAATCATCTAGGACGCGTGAGTACTTTAGTGAGAAAAGTATTAAAAGACTGGAAGAAGACTGAAACTTATCAGTGGTATTTGAAGACATTGAGCAGAAGACACCGAGCAAAAAGGAGTAGTATCCCTAGAAGAGAGAGAGATGAGAGACGGGCAGTATGAAGGATAGGGAAAGAAAGAAGACACGAGAAAATGATCCTTTTGGGCACCGATTTTCATACATCATTACTGTTACGAGAGAGATGGAAAAGCAAGAAGGAGACTATCTGCGAAGTATGGACCGAGAGAGAGAGATAGATGAGGCAACCACAATTAGAAAATGAGACGAGAAGAGGCGAGAAGAAAGTAGAGATTAGGATCGAAGAATCTTCAGAGAGAGAAGGAGAGAAGAAGAAAGATATGAGAGAGACTGATTAGATGACAGAGGATGAAGATCCAGAAAAGAGTGACAGGACGAGACTAACATACAAATTTGTGCTCTCAGCACAAAGCATTCAATAGACACAAGTTCCCCATTAATCGAGATGTATGCACCAGAGGATAGAGACTGTCGCCATATACTTAACTTTTCACATGTATTGTTAATACACTCCATAATAAATTTAGTAGATAATCACAGGGTATAGGCTATTAAAGATCGTTTTCTAAATTTATTTATATTATATTAACAATATATTAATAATTGTTATATTGTAATAATTTTATATTATATAACCAAAAAATATTACCCTCATTTATTTATACGTTATATAAACTATATATATATATATAGATAATATTTTGCCCAAAATCTTATTATCAAATGAAATATATTATTGTTAATGATACATTATACAATTATATTATATATTATTAATATCTATTATTATTATAATTATTATTTACATTATTTATTATTTAAATTATTATTAGTATATATGTATAATTATTATAATTAATTATTATAATATATTAATTTAATATATTAATTATTATTATTGATATTATTATTATTATATTATTATTTTATAATTATTTATAATTTAATATTATATTATTTATTAAATATTTATTATTATTATTAATTATAATTTTAATTATTATTATTAATTATATATTTAATTATATAATTATAATATATTATATTATTATATATTATATTAATATATTATTTATATATATATATATATATATATATTATATTATATATATATATATATATATTATATAGATTATATAAATTTATATATAATATTTAGCTCATCATTTAATTATTAATTTATTATAATATTTATAATTATATATACTAAAATATTATAAAAATATTTTATATACTATAAAGAGATGTGTCCTTCACAAAAAATTCTCATACAGCATCTTTTTACTATAAGAAAGCAAAGATATGACACGTATGAATTACATATAAGGTTTGAGAATCATCTCTCAGTTCTCACACAAATTTGGTATATAGAGAATTAATGGCCGGCATGACCTGTAATAAACTATTAATAAATGCAAACACACACACCACAGATTTAACCGTGTGTGGTGAATTTCACATATATATAGGAATGGCCGTTACTGGGAAAAATAGCAATATAATATTGAACTAATATGACTAACACAAAGCATTTGAAATTAATGATGTTGATAGTGACCCAGCCATACATGATATAACGATGTCAACATTCTAGTTGCTTGCGGTTTAAGATTCGTTAAGGATGTGACGGCCCACAGCAAAACCCCCTTACAAAACCCCGCTTCATTAAAACTAACTTTCTTCTCACCTCTGTCAAAACTTCTCCATTTTCTCTCCTCCAGTCACTCCTTACTGACTCAATCCACTTTTTCTTGGTCATCCTAGTCGCGTCGATTCCCAAGCGACTCACCCCAAATGTACATCCGCTAACCACGACTATCACCATCCTTTCCAATGATCAAATCATCTTGCTATGCAATCTCTCTGAGCTTATGTTATAATCAAGTAAAGTAAACTCCTGCTGTCACATACCACAATACACACACACTTCACTCTTAAGCGAGTCGTATAAACTCACATATTTAAAACCTCTACTATCTGATATCAAATATAGCGTTCTCACAGCATAACTCGACACCATACTTATACGTATCTATTCACCATCAGTGGAAACCAACGATTGCATCACATTTCACACCAATTAATTTATTTGATATCATTTTATTCACCTATTATCTGACATAAGTATCAAACCAACAAAAGAATTATATTTCATATCGACTAACACACACATGTAAGTAATCAGAAGCTACACAGCTAAACCATGACTTAGATTCTACTATTCACAATTTCATTCACACCAATTTTATATTGTCACATAGACACTTATGCATTCACGCTCATCTCACATCGGTCTCGTAGTATCAAATAATATACGTCTCCATTTTTTCAATACTATGACACATTAATAAAGTCACAACTAAATAAATATATTATAATACTCATTGTTATCACTATAAATATTATAAAGATTTATATACACCACTAATCACACAACATTACGACTAAATTATCAACAAGACGAACTCATCATTCTCCTCACCCAAAATAACCTAACTGCTTTATGTATACATAATTACTTTAATATTTCCACACAGTTACACACGGCTTTTTACTAGCGTACGTCTGCCTACCTCAAACCTCTCCTAACTAAATACTCTTCCTAATATCTATGCATCAGATATCGCAAATACATAAAAAAAAATATAATCTAATACGATCTCACACAAATAAATAACATGAGATCACACACTTACACATCTCTCTATACCATAATTACATCACATCTAATATAGATTAATACATTAAACAACTATTACTAGAAATATTAATAACCTTACAACAACACAGCTATATCAACTCACAAATTATAATAAGATATTATACATATTCTATAACTCATAAAAAATATTAAATGTAAACACACAAGAGCACATAAAAATCAACATATACCACACTTAAACCTCACTCACACACAATAAGCACATATATATAAAATATAATAAATAACACCAATCTAATATATATTAAAACATTACACCAAATATATAAATATATATCACTTTATAGAAAACAGATTAATAATAATAATAATTTTTCAAATATAGCATATCATACACAAATAGGAACGAGTAATATACTTATATGTATCCCTGAATATGTACAACACTATACACTACGCTATAAAAATAACTTGTTATATCTGTATATCCCACCGAAGACCGATGAACCAATGCCTCACCTATCCAAAGACCACCTATTATACGAACTATCCCAACCTTCTCACAGAGTTTCTCTATTATTTCTGTCATAGGCCTTTTGCAAATTCCATTCCATATCCTAAAACAACTTATTTATCTTTCTCATTCATATATTAATCAGAATGCTATAAAAAATAATAATGATATACACAAATAGATGAAAATCTGATCTGCACATTCACACTGACCAACTTTATATATACTATATATCATTATGTACAAATTTACTACACATCAGATTCTCCTCAACGTAACTAATCGCTCCGAATGCACTCTTTCAAGCACGCAACAATATTCACTACTCATAAATAATATGTTCTAACCCTTTTATCACCAAACATTCACATAGTAAGACTAGCACCTAATACCCACTTATCATACTGTTGCTCTATAACAATACCCTAGGCTACACTCTAGTAACCACTAATTTGATATAATAATAATAAAAATAGTAATTATTACATAATAAAAAAAATCTTTTCAACCAAAATATTATCCGTATGAACTTAACCCTCACAACACAGTATAGGTTGCTCTAATTAATATGATATACTACCATCTTAATGACTATTCAAGACACACATCAAACAAATTCTATTAATCTCTGAGCGTCCCCTATGACATCAACTAGCTTCATGGAATACTCCACTCGTATACACCTTATACTTTATAGCCACTCTCATATATCACATGTATGCGTATCTTTAGCTTACTACCTAATAGCCATTAATAATAGTTAGTAAGATCACATACACTATCATACGTTATTACCATTCACACTCAAAATAATAATATTCTGAAAAATACGATCCGAAAATAACACAATTATTTTTCTTCTTACTGCCGCATATTCCTTATCAAAGACACACACAACAAAAGACAACGATACGACTCATTAACTAACACCATAACGATTAATGCACATTATATCTTACGAAAGTCTATACCTATATCCACACTCTCCTCACATTCACTCTTCATCAAATTCACACAGAAGTTCTTAGTCAACTGAGTAATCACTTCACATTCAATAATATACTCACACGCATTTCACTACTCATACTTTCGTGACTTATCGAGATATATACCTTCCAGCAGAGAGGCTCTGCTATTCCTTGTAAGTCCCTACACTCTAAAATCGCCTTACTATCCAACTTGATTCTTCATCTTACCTACATCTCTTGCGTCGCCAAGAGGATAATCATTTACAAATTTATTCCACTTTACACAACAATACTGAGTGATAGCGCTAATCTACTTAGTCATCGAACCGTGCAAGAACAAAATTATAACATTTAAAATTTATTTGTTGTCTATAAACTATTAAAAGTGTCATTGAGAAATAGTATATTTTACATTATTTGCGACAGTTATCTATGTAAGCTTAAATCCTTTATCTTTATATAATATTCATATATATCAAATCTTTATATAACTAACCAACATTCACTAGTTCAGGACTATGCATTTTTTTTATTTATTATATTTATACATTTTATAAATACTAAACTATATACTGTGACATCACACTATTATAGGCCTCATATCCACCACTCACTAGATATATATATAAATATAATATTATATACTAATTTAAATTATATACGATCCTATATATAATATATATATATATATTATATAGTTATCTTTCATATATATATATTAATATATATAAATATATAATATAACCATATAATATCATATAATTAACTTTATTATCTATTTATTAAAATATACATTGAATATATAAATATAATATACTTTCACGATATTCCCGATTTGCTAATCCCATTCTTGTACAAAATAGAGAAGATTCTCTGAGATGATTTCTAAATACTATTATAATATTTTCATCCATTTGATTATAAGAGGAAATCAGCAAACGAGACATCTACCCTTATGACAAAGCATTCGAAGTAATTTAATTGCTATCTCTTATATTACTTGTGCTATGACTGTAGTCTTCCACCTCAGAACTAAAATAAATATGAGATAAATATAATATAATCACTATATTATATAACACAATAATTGAATTACAACTTTAATTATTTAGGCAAATTGTGCAAAAATGCTCTAAATTTCAGAAGATTATCAAAAAAATTACTACATTATCAAGTTTCAACATCATCTTATTAACCACATATTTAGTCTGTTAGTACTACACTTACAAAACCCTTCAATTCGTATACATATTTACTAAATCCGAGTCGCGCCCCCTACTAATTGCAACACGATGATGTGTCCTTCGAGCCCCAAAAATAATACAAATATGATTAAATTTAAGCAATTTGGTTTAAGGATGATCTTAATTGTAATCCCAAACGAATTATTGAATACAAATGGGAATACACCAAAATATAGCACACAATAATAATAAGATATTATCAGTGTGAGCAAAAAAAATAAATAATCAATATCAAAAATATAGATCTATTATATATATAAATTAGTGCGCGACAAAGTTCTCACACCAATTATGAAAATATCCCCACATTACACTGCTAAATGCTGAGTAACTATAATAAATAATAATAATAATTAAAATTCAAATAATAATATATCAATAATAACTCAACAAACATAAAATTAATATCTTATACCAAACAATAACAATAATAATTATACAATGTATATAACAAAATCAATAATAATGAATAATAAAAACCTTAATAAATATATATAATATTAAAATAACACATAACACAATAATATAATAATAATAAATCATATAATAATTAATAATAATAATAATAATAATAATTAATATTTAAATAATAATAACAATATATAAATACTGTTATACATGATAATCCTAATCAATAATAATAATGATCACATATAGGTGCACACACGTAAATACAATTCGCTTACTTACAAATAATACATCAAATAATAATAATAACAATAATAATAATAATAATAATTATAATTAAAATAATAATAATAAATAATTAAAATAATAATAATAATACCTTATTATTAAACAAAATATTTCAACGATAATAAAGGAATAACAATGGGAAATAATAATAATATAATAATAATAATAATAATAATAATAATAAATCATATAATATATTAATAATAATCTTAATAATAATAATAATAATAAATTATATGAATAAAATAATAATTATATAATAATTATATAAATAACAATAATATATAATACTAATAATAATAAATAATAATAATAATAATGAAAATTAATAATAATATAAATTATCATGTGAATAAGAATAATAATAATAATAATAAATAATAATAAATAAAATAATAAAAATAATAAATAAATATATAAAGAATAATAATAATACAGTAATTATTTAATAACTTAATAATATAATAATCAATAAATAAATAATAAACACATCACTAATAGATAAAATAATTAATATATGTTAAAAACAAGACCACATTATTTATTTAATATTGTTACATAAAATTAAATTAGCACTGAGTTCAAATAAAACTTTTAATAATTAATAGTATAATACACAATCTCATAATATCTTTGATAATAGATAAATAGTACTAATTGCGCTAAAAATTAATAACTAATAATTAATTATAATAATAATTTGTAAACTAACAATCTAACAATAATAAAAGTTATATAAATAATATATAATATATCGATGATAGTTAATAATAGGTCACAGCAATAATTAATAATAATACACTATGATTATAATCAATAATCTAATACAAAAGACTAAGTGAATAATAACTAATCAAAAAAATGAATTTACCATGAATGCTCAAATTGATAATTATAATCATAATAATTATAATTAATAATATCTATATCTTACGGAGACTAAGTACTACCAACAAAGGAAGCGGATATGGCGCCCTTTGTATAGTTGGAGTAACTGAGTAACTAGTTTATCATGATATTCTAAATTACCGGGAAAATTAATATACTGGGAGATACATACAATAGAAATAAGTTTCTTGTTTGGATCCAGTCAAAAATATTAAACGATTATTGAATTTTAAAGAAATCAAAATTGGTTAAACTGATTAATAAATTTCGACCTTTGTATGACCAATCTAGTCAGTCTATTGAGCCGCTGGAAAAGTCTCTCTCGTGAGTAGGTAATGGGGCCTTATTGTAGACAAAATGGGTTGAAACAGTTTATGGCATCATTAAGTAGATTTCATCCCTTTACTGGGAGAAGGGAACAAAGTCAAAACTTCTTTGTTATCCAGTAACTAAAAACTCTCAAGGGTATTTTCTCGAGGAGCTGGTATCATCTATGTTGATGATTATGTAATCAAGATGTAACTTTTATTTTTTAAAAAACTATTTATTAGAAACGATAGAACTGAGCAAGCCCCTTTACAATGTGCTTACAACACTTTACAGTTCAGTGCGTTTTGCGCGGTTTAATTAAATAAGAATGGAATAACTCTTGAGATGGAATAATGATAAAATCATTTAGGTGACAAATTAATTAAAAAGATAAAAATAATTTTTGCTTTAGGATGGAAAAGATGTGAACGAAAGCAACACACCACAGTGAAGCTCTTGACCTTTTGAAAGGCCTGTATAAAAAGAAAGAAAAAAAAGGGACTTGCATTTGTTTGTTTCAGAAATAGTTAAACAGAAACAAAGTTCAAAATAATATAACACTAAGTACAGTATGTTAAATACGGCATAATATTTAAATTTCATCCAAATATTTTTAAAAAAAATCTGATGAGGAATTAATAGATTAATAATAACATATGAACTTTAAGAACCAGGTTAAACTGTAGATCGTCTGTAGACAATATTGATTCTATTAAAAATATCTTGATAAACTGCAAAATAGTGAATTCGACTATTACATCCTAAGAAGGAATGCGGGAAAAATGTCTAGCCAAGTATAACTTGAACAACTAGATGCTCAATTACGGGCAAGATGCCCACTGGGTACGCAAGTTTTTTTGGTGTTCTGTTATACTACAATTGGGCCCCAAATTTTCTTCCTATGCCCAAGCCAGGGAAACGTAACTCGTCTACGACGAGGTACGTCATCAAAAGTGGGGCTACTAAGTTTCAGGGGGATACGATCTCTCTAAGCTCCCTAAAATGGAGGGATAAATTTAATATAACATGAGAAACAAAACCCATACCTATACTATCATTATTATATATATAATATATATTAGATATATATTATATATATATATATGATTAGATATTATATATATATAATATATATATATATATATATATATATATATATTTTTTATAATAATATTAAAAATTTTTTTTTTAAAATTTTTTTTTTTTATTTATTTTTTTTAATAATAATTTATATTTTTTTTTTAAAATTAAAAAATATATATTATATATATATATATATATCATATATATATATTAATATATTATATATTTAATATATATATATTATATAATCATATATATTATATATATAATATTATACTATATAAATATATATTTATATAATATATATTTTCATTATAATATATAATATCTATAATGCAAATTATATAAAATAATATTAAATTAATTTTATATATTTTTTAAAAGTATTATTATTATTATTATTATTTTTCGCCCACTGATGTCTCAAAACAAAACAGTAACCATTATTATATATATATTATATATATATTATATAATATGAAATAAAAAAAATTAAAGGAGAAAGATCTTGTCTTCTATCTGCTGATGTGTAATCTCATCAACCTTTGGGTATATATATATATATATATATATATATATATATATATATAATATATATATATATATACTTATAATATATATATATATATATATATAATATATAATATATAAATAATATATATATATAATATAATATAATATTATATATATATATATATATATTAATATATATATATAATATATATATATTATATATATATATATATATATATATATATATATATATATATATATATATATATATATATATATATATATATATATATATCCTTCCTTCACTTTCAACAGATGTGGGGCTGGGTGTGTAACGTGTACTGAAATATCATAATTAAGTAGAAGAGCATGCCGTAAATCGATACCAAATCATCAACGTACAATAAGCAGGGCAACCTCCACTCTTTCATTCTCCATTTATCTAAGACCATTCACTACCACCCTACCTCTAATTCTTTTATCACCCAATCCATATACAAATTAAATAGCCAAGGAGACATGACACATCCCTGCCTCACTCTACTATTAATATTGAACCATTCACTATAAACTCCATTTATTTTTACACACACCTCACTCTCGACATATATACTTTTGATTCCATTCAAAACTTACCACCAACACCATATATCACTGATAGCTACCACAGAGATTCCCTATTAACCTTGTCATATGCCTGTTGCAAGTCCATAAAACCTAAATTCAATTTATTCTTTTCTCTCTCAATTTCTCACTAAATTCAATTTATTCTTTTCTCTCTCAATTTCTCAATCATTTGTTTTAATGTAAAGATTTGATCTACATGACCTCTAACATTTCTAACTGTTCCGTGTTCTTCACCAATCAGTCGATCAGTCACTAGAATCACTCGAGCAAAATACCTAAATATATTTTCCATACAACACTCGAGAAACTAATTTCCCTATAATTCCTACAGTTCCCCTGATCTTCCTTACCCTTATAAAACTGTACTATTACTGCTCTCCTCCAATCTTTGAACCTATACCATCCATAAAAGCTTTGTTACACAATTTCAATATCCAGTCGATCACAATCTCGCCTCCATTCTTGATCATTTCACCAGTAATTCCATCTATACCTGTTGACTTACCATTCTTTTACTTTCTCACTATACACATTACCTCCTAACTACTAATTACCTCGTTTAAAAAAAATACCCATTTCTTCTCACAAAATCAAACCTACACACATTCACTATCACCTCTTCGTCTCTGTCAAGGTTATGCAAAATTTCGTGGTGTTCCCTCCACACTCACCCCACGTCTATTTCATCATTCAA
>JABUQX010106431.1:0-10000 GCA_015478945.1 Trachelipus rathkii | reverse complement strand
GCCGAAACGAATAGGAAGCAATAGTAGTAATAGTGAACTAAAAATACTAGAAAGAAACTCAGCATAAGAAGGTAGGATTTATTGGGGAATGTCATTCCATAGTCACCCATCCCTTCTTAGTTCACTTATCATTGTAATATCATCTCTCTCATTCTGCACAATCCTTTCTTATTACAGTTAAGGTACACAAAAAAAAGATTTTATCACAAATATGTTGAACTTGCGTCTCATGTGGATTCATTCGTGTGCATATGTTTGAAATTTTTAAAATTTCTCCTGACTTTTTTGGAATTTCCCTGATCGGAATCTTCTTTCAGCATTATTTCTTTAAAAACGTTCTTCCCTTTGACTTTCCCTGTATCCCAATATCCTCTTATTTTTCCCTGACTTTCCCTGACTTTCCAGAAAGTGTGAACCCTTGATATATCGCACATATTATATCAATCTTATACCTCCTCTTAATGTAATCGTATATAAACCTACATATATAGACTCAAGTATACGCTGAGATATATATTTACTAATACTATGCTAAATGACTACCCACCTGTGAGTCAGTAGTTAATAGACATATATTTTGATAGCCTAGTATATTCTTATATATTATAATATATATTAGTGATTGGAGCGAAGCTTGTAAAGTATTTTGCATAGCACAGCGGTTGCGCGTTTTTTTCCGGTTTCTTAAATTTTTTCAACAAACCGCGGTTGGTGCAATAAAAACAAAATTTAGATATAACTACTGGAACTTCACTACTACTTCTACAAATAATAACAATAATACGAGGAAACATAATGATAATAAATACTATATTATTATTATTATTTATCTAAATTATATCCTTTTTAAATTTTCATTCAAAACTTTTTAGAGAGATACTTTCCCGTGTGTCTCTCATGCAAACTGGTTCTGCAAATATATTAGCTTTATTTTGTTTCAAATTTATCATTAATACCATGGCAAGTGTGAGATAAGAGAGACACCCCCAGATTGAGTGTATCGCGACCCAGGGAACGGTATCTTAGTAAAGTTAATTTATTTCCTTTTTGCAGTTGGGCAACAATAATTTTTGAACTTGTTTCGTGACTGAGGGGTGTCACGATCTTTAGTATTACTTTCTCTGTTTTGTTAAAATCATTTTGGCTTGTTTAATTTTTTCATTTGTTTGGCTTTGTTGCCTTTTCATGTTGATGTGCGAGAATCTCTATCGCTATTACATCTGACACTACTTATTATAACCATATACTTAAAATCCGCGCACACACTCTCTTTCGAATAATAAATTCAATCGTGTTGGCTTGTGTCGATAATCTGAGCCTAATTTGGGTGCTCACTTGAAGTGATATTATATATCCTTGGTTTTGGTTTTATAGGTCATTCCTCTATGGAGTTTGTGAGATTTATACGTATTTGCCTCTCGATTTTTATTGTTGTGTTCTCAGAATTTGCTCATTATATATATATACTCATATACTATTATATCTCTTTCTCTTCTTGACTCGCGATAGTTCTTTTCGATAATTTTTTCACAGAATTTCTCTAATATCTTTGTAATGTAGTCGCAATCGATCGTAGATGTCTGTGTTAATAAGTGTATTAATGGTGCTTCTATACACTTTGCCAAATGTAATTAAGTTTTTATTTGGCACAATTTGAGTCAATTTAGCAAATTTCACTTATTTGATTTCATATATCAAAGAAAAGCTCCCACCACCCGCTCTTTTCTCTGTGAGTATGAACTATTTTATTTATATAACCTGTGCGAAAAGTCAAGAAATGCAAAGTTCCGATTTATTTTCGTGAAATTGATTTTTCTATACAATAGATATTTAGTAATTTTCTTATATAAAAAAAGATAACTGAAAGATTATGTTATGCACTCTAAATTCAGGCAGATAAAGTATAATAATAATAAACTCCAACTTCCTGATAACCAGATACGGTTGTAAAAGTACAAGTTGACAGCGGCTCGGTTGCAGTTGCGATATAAGAGTTCAAAATATGCGCAAGTTCAAGTATTCGATCGATATACTACATATATAATATGATATTATATATATATATAATATATATATTATATATATATATATATATATATATAATATATATATATATTATATATATATAATATTATATATATATATATATATAATATATAATATATATTATATATATATATTTAATATATATATAATATATATATATATAAAGGGTAGTTCACGGGTAGCTCAGCAGGATTACAGAGTTTCTTTAGATCTTGCGGAGAGTTCTTTAAGTATCTCGTATCCGGCTTTAACTTACCTGAACGGACAGAAAATAAAATTGCCTGATTCAGTAGATTTTCTTAATAATTATTTTGTATATACTGTTATGCAACGACATAGTGAATTGCACTAATCTCAATATGAGTCTACAAAATCACTAAAAAACATTATATATAAGTCAACACGTAACAACAGAACAATCTATTATAACATACAAAATCACACACATACTCAACTCATGCTTTACCTAACATAAGGTTATCTACTCATTTGGGCGACATTAACTCACAAGTCCACTGAGTCTCTAAACATTTCCAAATATAAGTTGAGCCGAAACAGGGCTTACTATGAAGCTACTAGATAATTTTGCGTTTACATAATCCACTTATTTATTTAGGAAATCATGTACCAACAATGTTCCCCAGACCAAAGACCCTAGTGCTCGGTAAATAATTGAACCCCCCCTAAGAATTTCATAGGATAGGACCTCGTGGCAAAAAAAAAACTATACTAACCACTCACGCACTACAACGCAAGCACATACTGGCGCGTGAGAGCGCAAACTACAACACCAAGTATTTCCCAAAAATATTGTTCCAAAGATTGATAGTTAGATAAAAGCCCTGCTTAAGGATTAGTATATTTACAAGGCTAGATAACAGGTCAATATTGAAAACTTCGCACTTTTAACTTAAGACATCGTTTTTATTGTTCGATTTTAGATTGAATATTGGAGTAAAATCCCAAGATTTTAAATTTGGGATGACTTAGACCGTTTGTTGTTAAAGCGCTTTCAAGAAAAAAATAAGAAGAAAAAAAAACATTTTCAAGACCACTGCAACTACAAAGTATTAGTCATATGTATGCAAATAGTGCCATAATAGCTATGGTCAGGACACTTAGTGAAGTGAGAAAGATCGCCTAAGATCTGATGGCGTCACATGTTACGTATTCTCGGAGAACAGTTACAGGATTGACTATGTCAAGAGTCGACATATGAGGCTCTCAAACGTCCCTTCTTCGTGTAAACATCAAAACCTATCCATTCACGTTGAGATAGATTAAGCGCAGATTACTTGATAATTTGGAATAATGGTCAACTTATAATGGTTATCGAGCAAAGAATTTAAAAGATTGAATGGTAAAATAAGAACTTAATTTAAATCTTATAAATAAAGTATATTTTAGACCAATACAAGTTCATTCGCAACCTCAAAAATTCTTCTCTGTCTTTCGATCTATAAAAATCTTCATAAGATGATAAGTGAATTAACTATGGTTGACTGCCAATTACCTCATTCTAAGGAAGCAGTGAGAGAGCTGAAGAGCTCTTAACACGTCCAAAGCGCTCATCATCCGGCATTTGCAATGGTTTGGTGTGGAAATCGATGTTACTGTCAAAAGGGTTAATTATAGCAATTTTTTGTGAAAATAGTGATAAAATAATTAATTTCAGCATGTATTAAAAATAATTAAACTCGCGAAAAAATTTGAAGTGACAAACCACTTAGTGTCAAACTCCCTCTTCCAAAAATTAAACCAATGGACATATTAATAAAATAGGATTCAGACATCCAATAATGGTACATTAAAAGAGCTAAGGACTACTCCTAAGTTTTGGAATAATCCTCAAGGAGTACAAAAAATTTCTCCCATTTTCTGACGATTGATCCGAACTCTGGCAAAGCCATCGATCTTTAATTCCATATGGTAATTATCAAAATATATAAAGGTCAAATTTCAAGATGGCAATAAGGCTAATGCTCATTGACGACATATCAAAATTTAATATATTTTGTTCTTATATATAAAGAGAGCCTCTAAACGGATGGAGTAGTGTATTGGAACTTTCTGTAGGAATGGTCTGCGTGCTGCTCAATAGATCCTACATGTCATCTCAATAGACATAAGCTGTGATTAAGGCTAAATAGGCTGGTTCATATTTCAATGTACTGGTTGTGATTTATATTTAATTTTAATTTAATAATTACGGTTGCAGATTATTCAGATATTATATTCGTGTAGATATTTAAATTTAGGGTCTGAACTTTATTATGTTTTTATATTTTGAATCACCAACTCTGCGCTTTTAATGTTTATTTTAGGGTATTACTTCGTGTGATTATATTATTATATTATGTTAATATATATATTAATATTTTTATATATTATATATAATATTATTATAATCTATATTATTATATAATTATATTAATTAATTATTATATATTATTATATATTTATTACCTATATACATTTAATATTATTATAATATGAATATTAATACTTTAATTTATAAATATATATTATATTATAATTTTAATTTTTCTTGAGAACATCCTGACATACTTACTCAAATAAATTTGCGTATTTTCTTTAATAAAGGTAAGTCTTTTTTATTAGTTTTTCATAATATACAATACTATTATCAGATATATTTTAGTAAGAGTCCACGGATAATACTAACACATTTTCTATTGTATGAGAGACTTTAAAGGTTGGATATTTTCACTCTCGTTATGATAAAGCTAACTTATTGAAAAAGTAAATTTTTTTAGTTATGATGATTAATTATATTAAGTCAAGTTACCTCTTTATCTTATAAGCTGGGATTATATTTTTCTTTATACATATATATATTATATATAGTGAATATATTTGGAATATATATAACTACTATCTATGTTATCTATGCATTAGTGATATATATCATAATAATATATTTAATCTTTTATCTGGGATAAACTCTATATATTAGTATTAGCTACCCTATCGTACCTTTTCTATAGTACCAATAAACATTAACGTGTTTATATGTATTATAGTAGATACCTATACTATTACTTGTACCTTATATACTTATCATCATTATAGTTTTAGATTGTAAATCGAGATTATAGCTTATCTTAAAAATTTTCTAGCAATACTAGCCTAATTTTATTTTTCTAGCTATATGATTATTTAAAGGAAAATCAATCGCCCGCTCAAAGGAACAACTTTCAGCTCTTCCGTCCCACCAACGGACAGTTTGCGGCTGTTACAGGCCCTCTCGAATGAAAGCTCAGGGATTGCCGCAAACGCGTCCACCTCCACCAAAATACGTGATGGTGATATGGAAAGATGAAAACACATTGAATTCCAATTTGAAGACACTCGTCCATGAGATTACTGCTGTCCTTAGGCGAAAGCTCATTAGAGATTTCTCTATTCTAAGTTTATTCTTCTTTCGTTACTCATTCATTTAAATTCATTCATTTTTATTTTCATATTAATATAATATAGTGCTTTGCAATTCTATTTGTTTGTATTCGAAATCGAAATTTTCCTGTTTAGTGGGTCTCTATCTCCTGATCGTCCCTCATAAAACAAAAGAATAAGGGGTGCGTACTTCACTTCGGCTTAGGCTTGCCGCTGACTCCATTTTTTGGGTGTTGTCGATACTCCTTCGATCATACTGATAAGTGGCGAAGGTAGTTCGACGACGATCGTGCTTCCGGTGTGCGTAACCCTAGCGAAAGGTGGACGTAATACTCTAAAAACTTCTTGTAAACAGAACAGAAATTTATATAAATAATACAAGTAGATATAATAAATAATAATAAATCTCAATAAATAAATAATAAATAATAATAAATATATAATAATGAATACTATACTAAAAAAAATAAATGATTATTCTGACTAATTTTCCCAATTCAATTTTATAATATATTAAATAAATTATAAACTATATAATATATTTAAAACATAGGTTTGAAAAAAATAAAATTATGAGATACCACAATAAGAATGTGGGAACTCATAAAATACCTACTCAAGCAAATTGAAACGCTCCATTTACTGTATTGTTAATAGATACAAATGTAAATGCTTAATGAATAAAAATAAATTATTTTTCTTATTTTAAATGTTTTTCATATATTTGATTTAATAAATACATTACTTTAATGCTCTGAAATTATAATATATAACCATATAATATAAAAATATATTATGTCTCTGATAATCAGTTGCTAAGTTTGTTTCTTATAAATAAAAATTGTATAAATTTTTTGGGGTATTGGGGCGTTATACAGTATGAAAGTCTACTTCTCCATTAGAGAGATTTTTAATGATGCTCATTTATTATAGATTATTTTTTTAATACAACCTGAAAATTTCAAAGTTAAAAATATTTCAATATATTTTGGTATACGAATCGTTCTAACGCCTCGCTAACATTATTTGAATAATTGAAATACTAATTTCAAATCAAGGATACAAATAATGCCATAATATAATTTAAATCTTATATAATTATAATAATATAGTATAATATATATACATTACACTAACGTATAAATATAAAAGTATTTCAATTTTTCCAGAAATTGATTATATCTAATCTACTATATATTTAATATATATTATCATAATATGCACCATATATATATATATAGACATAGGCATTTATAATATTATATATATATAATAGTTATATAAAAAAAATTAAATTCTATTACACAAAGATATGCCATTTTTATAGTTGCACTATTATATATTTAATTTCAAATAGTTATTTATGATTCTTCATTATTATTTCTCATTGATATGACGGGTCTAACTAAAAACAATAGGAACTTAAATTTGAAATGAAGAAGGAAAAAATTAAAACCTCAACATTTTGCGACAACCGTGATCTTATCAAAAAAAAATTTTGTTAGATTATGAGAACAAGGACTGGAAATTTAGCATTTATTTGGTAAAATGGTATACAGAAGTTAAGAAGTTTAAACCTACAAATGAGTGCTTCTAAATCAGATAGAAAAGAAACTTTCAATATGTATATTTCTACCAATATTCAAAACCATTATACCAACACGAATGTAGAGTCTGATTTGTCCGAGAGAAAGACACATGCTCGACCTATAAAATAATATAGGTCCAAAATAAAAACTAAGAGATAGTATCTTCAAAACCTCTGCCCGGAACCACATAACTCTTAAATAAGAGTATCTGGTTACATTTCAGCGTAAAGCAGAAGTGTGCAGTTAGAGAGATGCTACTTTACCAATATATCTTTAAGATGATATGAAAAAGTAATAGGGACTCTAAAGATAAAATCGACAACAATATAAGTGTGAAAGATTCAGTTATATAGCTCCACCAATCGAAATATACAAATGCTGTTGTTTCTCAAGACATTTGTTCTTATAACACACCAGATCCTAACTCTCATCCCTATCCAAACTCTTTTTTACTCCAGTCAAGATTTTCAACATTGCTTGGAAAAAACTTAGTAAACCTGACTTACAATAAATATACTCTCTTTATCCACACAACCCGGGTTCAAAGGTAATACTAATTTCCTCTCTATAGAAACTTGCAGATTTTTTTTTTTATAGAGGAGCTACCTTCTACAGAGTCAAACTATGAAATGATGTTTCCCCAAGAGTGTTATCTTTCCTTGTTAATTTTTAATGTCGATATATCCTGAAATAATTGTCTTTCCTGATTACTTTTTAATCCCTTCATATATGATTTGAACAATGCCCAAGAAAAATACACCTTCGGACAAGTTTACAGACGATAAAAAAAAAATACTTCTTACTCGCAATGAACAAACAAGTCATTGACGAACACAATGGCAGACACACATCTGAATAATCCGTGGTCACACTATTCAAAAATGACTCGTAACAGCACCGTTACCGCTCAACACAAAATACTTATAGAAAACCTTAAATCAAATATACTTTAGAACCTTGATGATGACGATATAGTATTCCTGAAATCAACAAATTATCTCTGTAGACAAAAAGTTAAAAAAGAACCCATGTCTAAAATTTCAATCGCAAAAGACCGTTATTATCTCCATCCAGTCTCGAATTTTCGCTGCATCCTTCAAAAGTAATTTCCGTGTCAACTGAAATTTCTCTTCTCTCGATTGTGGATTCTACTTCAATGCTCCTCTATGGTACTAAAGTCGTTGTCTACTATCCTAACTAGCCCAAATAATCAATAAAAGCCGCCCGATTAAACTGAAATTTACTTGCCGCAACTTTATTACTAACTCTGTTCACTTCATTAATATGATATACAAAACTCTCCATTCATTATATACTATATATATATATTCTATTATAATATATACACTATATCTATTTATATATATTATATATTAATCCAATATTATTAGTTATATACATCTCTCGTTATATATTTATATAGTATTATATCTAGATTATTGCATTATGGATTATTCTATACAGTATATCATAATTGTAGGAGTTGGAAATAAAAATAATATTATTTATATTACTGTTTCTTTATTCCATTGTTGTATATTATATATAATAAAAATAATATATAGATATTTAGTTTATTCATGGAAAAAGCTTAATAGGGTTGTAATTTTCAGCCAAAACGCATTATATTGCTCAATTTGTTGTATACTCGACTAGTGGAAAAAAAGCCAACAAATTTCAAAATATATAAAAAACACATTTAAGTGTTGCCTCCCCAGTAACGAATGAAATTGAGCTAGTTATACTGTTAGACTTAGATGGTGGAAGTGAGCTCCAATAACACGCACTTGTGTGTCATTTCTATTGGTAATATAAAATTCGTATTCATGCCAATTACTCGTAAAAAAAATGATTTATTATATCTCATTGGTCAACCGATCGAAAATATTAGTGATAGAGATGTTTTGCGGCGAGTGTTTTCTCTCACGTTGAAAAAGAATACGGTGAGAGAAGCATGTAATTTTGCTTGTAATGATGACTGCTCCACTTGGTGCAAAGCAAACAGCCAGCTTAAAGCAAAACCGGATATTGTACGAAATTGATGAGCTTGCACGAAAGATACAGATCAATATAAAAATCAAAAAAAAAAGAGTGCATCTCGAACAAAACGTGAAAATTCGTTTAAGAAGAGTTTAGCTTTTTGATATGGCTTACAAAGATGGCTGCAAATGATTACGGTTGAAGACGAAAAATTATTTCTTTCAGCTCAGAGAAAAGTAGACGTGGCAACATAGGCACAGTTGATGGAATAACTCTTGCTAGAGAAGCTAGGAAACGGAAAAGAAACGAAAATAGAAAGCAAAAAAAAAAAAAAAAAAAAAAAAAAAAAAAAAAAAAAAAAAAAAAAAAAAAAAAAAAAAAAAAAAAAAAAAAAAAATAAAAAAGATAAAAAAAAACATGAAATCTTAAATTTTTATAGAATTTATGACTAGATAAATATCCAATTAGTTTGAGAGAAACGATTTCGAAAGGATCCACACTAATAGTTGATGTTTTCTAAGCCCAAAACCTTCATTTAGATGTAGATAGTGTTCTTGAAATAAACGTATATTGTTACACCTGATATGGCAATGGCGTTGAATAGGACAAAAACAAGTGATCGCGGTGCTTTTATGATGTTGGCACCTACTTTTAATGCCCTTTTAGTCAATGTTGATGACGTTGTTATGAGTCGAAGTACGTTGCAGAGAGAAAGAAGCGTTATACGCAAAACAATAACTGAGGATATAAAACAGTTTTGCAACACATGTGCCACTGACTACGTTGGGATGGGAAAATTATTGAAGATATCACTAGTAGAAAAAATACAGAGCGATTAGTTTATATAGAAAGTAGTTATTTTCACATGTTAATGCAGTTAAAATAATGCGAAATGATGCTTTACACCATAGACTCTCAAACCTATTTCGTCTACCGCCCACTTTCAAAATCAATTTTTTTTTACTTTA
>JABUQX010106430.1:0-47237 GCA_015478945.1 Trachelipus rathkii | reverse complement strand
AGTCATAACCTTTACTGACCATGGGCATTACTGTAAAATGTAAATTTTTTTAAGTTAGTTAAGACATTAAAAAAAGAAAATAAAAAAAAAAAAAAAAAAAAAAAGTTTTGGTATAATACAAAATATGTCATGAATCAATAATTCAATTTTCTACTATTATCAATAGATCACGGGTGGGCGGGAGAGGCGTAGGAGGAAAATAAGGATGCGTATTTGCGATTTACCTGATTTACTATGACTTCCCTAGGGTGTGTAAAATCGCAAATTTCTTCAAGATATAAAAACAAAGCAAGAAGGGGGCATAAAAAAAAAAAATTTTAAGCGTAAAAAGACCCAAAATGTTTTTTAAATAATTATATCAAATAAATGTTAAATAATAGAGAGAGAGTGTGAAAAAATATATCAAAAAATTTAGAAAATCAAATTAATTGCCGACGATTAAAGGAAAACGCAAGAAAGTCATTCATCTTAATGGCACCAATTCTAATAGACTCATTAATAAATGAAAATGGGAAGACTAAGTAAAAAAAAGATAGCAAACAATATATTTAGTTGACGTTATAAAAGAAGACGAGATTTGAAAATAGGGAAATGTCAGTCTGCCAGGCTAAACAAATGTGTTAACTAACTCAGCCACAGCACCGGCTCCAGCACGGGGGGCCGGTACCAACTCTGTCTCCTAGTCTCTGACTCTTCTCCTCAACCTTCCTTCTTTGTTGCCTTTCTTCGCTTACCTCATGCTTGATCTTTTGTTTTGCACATGACGTGCATTTCTTCGGTGCGCCTGCTGCCCCGGCCCGCCCCGACGAATAACCCTTAACGAACTTACCAAGAGCCCTCATATTCGCCAGCCATCTACAGACCCGATAACATATATAAAGACATCAAGATTGTTGTGTTATATGAATGTTTATAACTCGGCACCGCACCGTTGCTCCAGCACCGTGCCATTGTTACTCCCCCAACTCTTCTGGTCTCAGACTCCTCCGCAACTCTTTAATTCTTTCCTTCCTTCATCGTTCTTCTGTCTTTTGGGTCCAGCATTTCTCCTTTCAGGACCCCCTCGGGGGGGTCCCTGGACCCCATTTACGAACTTACAAACCTCATATGTCGAGTTCTACGACCTTATAAAGCGATATAGTTTTGATACCGAAATGGCGAATCTAAACGGAGATTGTATTAACTCAGCACCGCCACCGGCTCAGCGACCGGGTGCCATTGGTCAACTCAGACTCCTCTGAGCTCCGACTCCTTCTCGACTCGTTCCTTGTTCTGACTTCCGACTCCAGCTCCGGAATCGCTTCTCGCAGATGTTGCAGACTTCTATCGATCATTTTGCCTATTTTTAGGGGCCGAACACGCCCCTTCGGGGAGGGGTTTAGCGGCAACGTACTCTCGTTCTACGAGCGAGGGTTTTACGTCACCCCATATGGGGGTCAAGTTTGTATGAACGATTATGAGAAAAATATCACCATGCCTCTAGAACTCATATACTCAGATGATCTTCACCAAGCGACTGTATTGCAGGTGTGAAGTAGCGTGTTGACATTTGTATAGACAGTGATGATAAAAATGATATTTCGGCCATATGGTTGTTCATCAGAATTTTAAATAAATCCAGTTATTGTTGGTTGTGCAATACATGACCAAATTGATAACCCAAGAAAATAATAATAAACTACCAATAATAATATAATGAATTTAATAAAATAGTGTTTTGAGAGATAATAGAATATATTAATAAACAAAAATAGTGAATAACCAAAAACTTATATAAATTAGGTATAAGATATATATATAATTGATAATTCCATTATACAAGACGTGTTAATCATATAATGTGATAAGGTTTAATAATGTTTATTAAATGATGCTTCCAATCGTGCCTCGTCCATTTTGTGATATTCTGACAAAATTTATAGAAAAAGGTTATAATATAGTTGGAAGATTATAATTATGTTTTAATAATATGAGTAAAAAAATAGTAATCTAGAGTCTAGTGTATTCTATAGACTAAGATAATATATAAAAAATCCGAATTAAGAATGAAGTAAAGTATAAGACTCGAATAATAATGAGATTGAATATAATACAAATATAATATAATAATAATAATATATAATAATAATAAATAATATAATTAATAATATAATATCCTTATATATATAATGAGGGTGACTTAATTATACCAAGCTTCCGGTCCTATCTATGTCAATATCGTACAGTGATTTGGGGTCAATGCAACCCCCTCCATATGGGCTGCTTAATATGAGCGCATGTACCTATCGAGTCTCACGACGAGTTAGCGATCTACCCCCTATGGGGAGTAATATTATATCGTATATATAAGGTGTACAAGTTTGAGAGAGAAATAATTGTAGCAAACTACATATTCCTACAAAACAACTTAATATTTTACTCAACACTATTGAAACACAATTAATCGTATTCATATATTTAAGTCAACACTTTACTACAAACAAAAACTCTGGTACTCATAATAGCCACTAGTGAGATCTCTCCTATACTCCCCAATTCTTACGTATAACATAAATTATATGGAACGTAACTTATTAGAAATTCACGTTTCAATATCAATAATACTAAACCCTGGCTATCTCATTAATTATACGAGTCTCTCACCCAAACCTCTATATCGTCCTACGGCTGATGTGGAATATGAGTGAGTGTTTACCAATCTATCACCTTACAAAATAATCCTCGATACTCATTCATGTGTGTGAAACGTATACAAAACTACACTCACTCTTAATAATATTTATTAAACTATCTTTCTACGATTCGTAAGGATAACTCAGTTTATATCATAGAATTCATCAGCCCAACAGCCTAACACCAATATTACAAATTGAGGAACGCAATCCTCCATCATACCTTTGATTCACAAATACGCACAGAGACCATCTACCCTTAATTCTTTATTATGAGAAGCCGTTTTGGAATAATTCACTCGTAAACGCTCACCATATCCAAACCTCTGAGCGTTGATCACGCACCAACATGCGATTTTGCTCCGTACTCTCCAACGCGCACCATTTTCTCAACATTATATTAAATATCTAATGTTTATTCCTCCTACAATTTGTTGGTTACCTCAATCCTAAACTATACATACTCCTGCTCTTGACCAAGATCTAACATTTTAGAAATCTGAACGACCAAAATAGCTTTGACCTCAAACACACTACTCCTGTCATTTTCACCACCACTCCTCCGCACACTATTAAATGATTAAAAACATTTGTTTTCAAGATAGACTATTCGCATGCAATAAACAACTAAAAAGTAATAAACAATTATAATTATAAAATTTTAGTTTACTACATGTACTTAAACATTTTGCGAGAGACGGACGTATGCGAAATACTTAGAAAAATTCACCATAGACACAATTATAAATAATCTCTAAGGCAACCCAATATCCACGCAGCGTGTGTAACGAGACTGCAGTAGACAAGAGCTCTACAACCAATCCCGCTACCTCGACCAATATACAGTATAAAAGTAAACTTTTGATCCGACTCGATGAAAAAGCACATTCCTCACACTAATCTGAGACTCAAAACAAATTGCAATAATTCACAATCCTTCCATACAATAACGTTACACAATATTACAATTATTAATTAAGTATTACAATGCAATCACAGTTTATCATAAAAAGAAAATAGTTTTATTTATGCAAATATTGATAAAGTAATAAACAAAATGCATAAAAACAATATTAAACTACGTGAACGTATTTTACGAATAAAACTCCATAATTTAAAACTTAAGCATTCATAAAGATTCAAGGAAAAACCAAAAACTGAAATGGTGCTTTCGCAACTTTATGAAATTTTTAGAAGCTATTGACAATTCACAAAAATCAAGTTACAAACATGCTCATATATATATATATATAATATATATATATTATATATATATATTATAATAATATATAATATATAATATATAAGATATATATAATTAATATAATATTTTTATATATTATATATTATACTATAAAATAAAATTATACCTATCACTAATAGATATTGAGTATTTTAGCCACAATCTTTATTAATATAATAGTGTTACCAGGGTTAGTGGACGGGGTCCAACTCAAATGCACCCCACAACCTCTTTCGCCTCAACCTCAGAGATTTTTACAATGGAATATATACTTTCTGCACTAGTATTGAAATTCAAATATTGAAGGTTGTGCTTGACAGGTTGGATTTTTTTTATTATTATAAAAGACAACTTAAGTGTTTCTTTAAGCCACCTATACCCACTCATAAAAACTGAGTGAAGTAGTTCGGATGCAAGATTTTATACCCTTTCAAGGACACTAAACATAAAAATACACGAAGAAATCAGTTTTTTACATTATAGTATTAATAGTATACATCTAATACTTATATATAAATAATATATATATAATATATAATATATATATATATATATATATATATATAAATATAATTTAATATATATGAGTATATATACTATATAATATATAATATATAGAATTTATAATTAACTAATATATATATATATATATATAGTAAGAAAATACTTTAATAAAACGCGTTGTAGAAGAGAGAGCATGAAAGAAGACCGATTATTACTGTTACAGAGTCCCCAAAACCCCCAATAAATTTAGAAAGTGAGATTCCCAGAAACTAATCGCCGCGTCCCGAGATCCAGAGACAAAAGGAAACTGTCTGTTAAGATTAAGTATACATTTTTAGAGAAAAAACTAGAGAACAGAGGAGAAAATTAGTCAGTTAGTATCTACTGTAGCGCATAAAGGTGTTAAGAGGTTAGTCTGAAAGAAATAACTAAGGTTTAATTACTTATTCTACTCCACCGCCTTTAGCTGTTCGAATGGAGCTACCTTCTCTAAACCCGCGTTAGCCGCATTGATTACCTTGAAACTATCCCAAAATGCATTCCCTGCAACCAAGATTTCCCTCCTCTTATAAATCCACTTGATGAGTGGAACCCTCCTTGAATACAAGGTAGAATGGAGATCTTTAATAGGGGGGTTAAAAAACAAGATGTTTTTAAAATGAAACGTGATTTAGTTTAAACGCAAGGAGAATATCTAATAATATTTATAGCTGATTAGCCGTCGGTTAGTTCTAATATAGATACACCACAAAATAATGTATCGCAGTGAACGTTCGAGTTTCGTTCGAGTTCCAGAGTAAGGGTTATTACCACTGGAACAAGAAGGTTAATACATGTGTATGATAAGGTATAGGATGCAAACACAAGAACAATCAACTGACGTGTGTTTCTTGTTATTTTGGCTCCGGAATAAACTGATGTTTGTTCGAGTCGAGTTCCGAATTGAATGAATGCCACCGAAAACTGAGACAGGATAAACACAGCCAATGGCAACGAGTTCCGGTAATAAGAATGGGCGCTACGCCCCAAGCCAATGCAAGAGTTTCAAAAGCATGGCTTATAGGCCCAGTCCAATGGCTCACCGAAAAAGAAAAGCATAGGCATTTGAATTAGGTACATATTCATTCACATAAAAACAAAAATAATTAAGCATTGTAATATGGCTTACCCTGGGAGATTGTTGTAATCTCTCTGTAAGGGTGAAAACCTGGTATTGGAGAGACGGCAGAGAGCTGGTAATTTAATCTAAAAAAGACATACTGGTGAATAAGCCATATAATGATGGAGCGACAGCCACATCTAAAAGACAAAACTATAAACCATATAACTCACGTCTTCAAGATTGTGGCAATCCTTTTGACAACAAAAGGGAGGACTCAAGGTCGATGATGTGACAGGAGGGCAATGAAAATTGGTCACTCAGAAAAATATTCTGAAAATGCTAACTACCATATATTCAAGATGCTAAAGAAGATGTGATTAAAGTAGGATGGAGAAAGAACATGCATGATAGAAGCATACATATAAAATATTAACAGATAATTGAAAATACACCAATATATTAAGGGTGACCACATTCTGCATTAGTAAGAATTGGGTGAAGTTGGAGCCCACCTGCAACCAGCGACCCCAACATCGTAAATTAAGGTAACGGTTAACGGATGTAGAGAAAAATTTTAATCCCCTCATTAACGTTTAATGTCACAAAATGTAAATTCCCCGGTAATAGTCCCCGTACCTTCTTTTCGAAATTATCCCCGTTAATTTAACAGTTAATTACGGCTATTAACGCGTAATTGGCCCCCCACCCCCTTTGTGTATATATATTATATATTATATTATAATATATATATAATTATAATATATATATTATTAGAACAATATAATATTATATTTATTTTATTATACTCAGTAAAGATGCAAACATCGGATCTAAACTATATATAATAATACACGTAATTCATACACTATAACACATACAAGAGTGCGTCTCAAAAGATTAACCGCCTCTGGCTTCTTCCCAGAGTTCTCTAACTTCAGTTAATTTTCTATTGTGATGAAATCTTTTTAACGCTACCCGAAAATTTCCCCGACTAACAAAAATCAGTAACCGGAGAATAATTCACTCTAGACATTAACATAGTGAATATAACTATAGATGAGCGTTAACCCCGTGCTGATCCCCTCACGAGTGAACACTTAAATATAGATATATATACGTAATCTAAAAATAAATAAAAATAATATAGACATATATATAAACGTATATAAATATATATCATCTCATAATACAAGAGTATATAGAAATAATAGAATCCATACTTAATGCTAATTAACAGAACTATCATTCTCATATAATTATTAATATATACCTACATAAACAAATATAGGAGTAAATAATATACGTTTACTATGCCTCACACTTAAACTAACTATATTTACTTACCACCACACTACATATTATTGATATTATGGTCAAATGTATAGCAGGAATATAATAAATAATACGGCATAAGTTCGAGGTAATTTACTGCCTCACAAAAATTTTCAAACGTGTAACTCTGTATTCATAGGCAATTGAATACAACATAGTTGGCCGTAAACTTCGTAATCAGTTGGTCTTTACACACCAGGTAACCATCTTCTATACTAATAATCCATTTTTGCAATTGAAACAAATCTACCACTAAAATATATAAAATATCGTTCATTTAGATAGCTATATAAGTACATAATGGTAGTATCATAACAGATATAAATTAGTAAGCTGACCGAAAGCTTACAGAATATATAATATATATTTAAACATCATCACAAAGGTTATACTGTTAGTGAAAATACTTAATTTTATTAAATATTATTTATATATATATATATATAAATAATAATAGGCTCATTATATGTAAATTACCTATAGATAACTTTGGATACAAGAGATGAGCTACTAAAATATCTAGCTGAGCACCTCCACTACTCTCTTTCACATGCAGTTTATAATATGCAAAAGTATTCTTTCTCGCTAAATCATAACTCTTTCACTTCTGAACTCCATCTAAAACAATTCAGCTGCTCTTCATCTATACTCAGCTTTTCTAAAGATGTGTATGTATCTATTCTATATAATATATATTAATTAACTATATAGATATATAATAATATATATATATATTTAAATTTTTTTTGTATCATCTAAATAAAACTATGATTAAAAAGATTTTATTTATCTTACTCTATACTTTGTAAGATTATACTTATATATTATATTATATTATATTATTATAATTATAATATATATTATAATAATAATATAATATATATATATATAATTATTATTATATCGTATGGGTACATGTAATGTCAGAGCAATAAATGTGAGGAGAAAGAGAGAGATGTGATGGATGTAATTTAGAATGGCAAATTATGATTTTAGCTCGCTGTAACTGAAAACAAGATGAAGAGAAACGGTGAATAATTGAGAGTGGATGTTGTGAAATGTGTGTGTGCTGGTTGGAAAGGAATGAGAGAGGGGAGATAAGTGAAGCTTTGCCATATTTAGATGTAGTGACTTTGTATTGGATACAGAGCTATGTAGACTTTAATATATGGTGTGTAGTCACCCAAGTAATTCATAATAGTGAGTTAAATTTTAATTGAAAATCCAAAATATTGTAGTGTATTACGTATATGTATTCCATTCTTGAGAGATAAAAGTGAGAGAAGTTATATGATTTTTGTGAGATAATCTGAATGATTGTTATTGATTACGGTGAGTAGGAAGCCTTCAGATTGATAGCTGTTAGGGGACCTAGATGGTTGGATTAAGTTATACATAAAAAAAGGTAGATGAGTATATATTATAAAACAGTTGACATTAAAGGTTTGGTGGAAAATACAGATGAAAAAAATTGTTCAGAAAAGAGGTAGCCGGAAATAAGTTCTAGAACAACATAGCAATAATCTAGTATTAGAATAATAATAATAAAAATGAGATATGTGCTAGAAGGTGATTGATTTCTTGAGGAGAAGGTATGTTTATAATATAATTTCTGTTAAACACATGAGTATCACCCTATAAGTATATAGAGTTTGTGTAGATATAGATGATATCGTAAAGTCGAAAAGTATGTATTAGATTATGTGATTGGTAAAGAGGCAGATGTTGAATTATGATGTTAGGATGTTAAACAAGTGAGAGTGATTAGAATGGAGGTTAATATATCGCGATCATTATGTTGTTCTATATAAAATAAATTATATTATAAGGTGGGTGAGTAGGATGGAGAAGTAAGAATTAATACGATAGGAAGTATTGAGTTAAAAATAAGAGTGATGAGTTATATTGAGAAAAAGGTATCATGAGATAAATTATGTAGAGACGAGCACAACAATAAATCAATTGTATATACGTGAACTCTAAGTTTAGAAACATAATACTATTCCTGAGCAAATGAAAAGAGTAAGATAATTTGGTAAGCAGATTCAAAAAAGTATAGTCTGTGCTTAGAAGTATGGTAAGTAAGAATGTTAACAATGCACTCTAAATGAAGTAGTGATGCAAGCGGTTAATAAAAAGTAGAAAAGTTGGGGATACGTGAGAATATGACTACAAAGCGAAACCGCATGGAATTTTCCAAAAGAAATGATGGGCTTATGATAATTATAAAGCGAGCGGTTAAAATAGAAGTACAAAGGTGGCCCATACATTAAGGGTAGAAATAGCAATGTCGTCAACATAACATTGCAAGAGAGCATGGAATGAGACTTACTTTAAGGCATATAGGAAGCGTGCTTATAGAGACGAGAAGCCGCCCGAAAGGTAAAGGGGAAATAAGGGAAGCCTCCTAGAAATATATGAAAATAGGATTGTGCCTTTCTGTAACCTGGGTGAAAGGTAGCTTTTGAGTGATAGTGCCTACGTGTGTGCGCGTGCGTGCGGTGCGATCGTGCGTGCGTCGTGACTCAATCTCATGATAGCGTGCGTAGGCAGTGGACATACAATTTCGAGAATCCCTGATAACTCTTTGACCAGTAATGAAGCAGGTGATAGTGAATATGTATTTCGGACAAGATGGTTAATTTAGGCCAAGGAGGAGGCTAACGTAGAGTTGAGAACAGTTCATGAATTGGCTTGATCCGCTCAGCGTATCATGAAACTTACTCGGTTGAAATGATCCAAGAACTGACGGCTAAGATGGTCGCATTACTGTGATTGCAATTGTCTAATCAAAGCGTTTATGGAGGTATCGTCCTCTGTCTCCAAAGCATTGGCAGAGAGCCCTCCAGTAATAGTACCCTATGTAAGGGAGATAAGCGGACCTGTAGATAATTATAGGGGAACTATTTATTGAGTGTTGCTTAGGGAAGAATATATGCTTGTATTTTGTCGAAAGATTGCCGTCGAGGTGACGAAGACCTGATTGGTGCAAGTGACAGGTGCGTTAAGAGTGTAGAGGCATTGTGCTGGTACTTAAATTCTTTACCCATTGAAAACAAAACATACTGTGACAAAATTCGAGTGGAAACAGAAGAATATAATTACATTCTATCTTATCGGATCTTTCGTGCTACGTCTTCTCCGATCATGCGTTACTAGGAAGCTCTATCGCATGCTTCTTCTTAGTGCTCTATACGTTACGGTGGAAACTGGCAAT
Source organism: Trachelipus rathkii (assembly GCA_015478945.1). Taxonomy (NCBI): domain Eukaryota; kingdom Metazoa; phylum Arthropoda; class Malacostraca; order Isopoda; family Trachelipodidae; genus Trachelipus; species Trachelipus rathkii. The sequence goes on along the minus strand of JABUQX010106430.1, from coordinate 37,167 downwards.
AAAAACAGCTCGTTTTTTCCCGCAAAAATAACGCTTTGTTTTCCTTTCCATCGAAAAAACACAGCCTGAAAAACAACATCCCAATGTAAAAAAAATTTTTTTCGTTCTATTTCAATTGTGTGAATTACATGCTTTGATACACATTATATTCATAAATGTTTAGACTAAGGAATTAACATCTGTTAAGTACTGCAAGGAAGCCCTTGATGTTCTGTATTCAAATTTTTTTCTGGGTTCTCCTCCATCATTTTTATTTTACTATTTCTGAATTTTTGATATCATCAATAATTTGTTTGTGGCTTTCATAATCCTTACTCTGCGTTTCATGCTTCCCCTCTAGTAAATTTCTATCGTAATTTCTAATTCAGCATTTTACAAATGCTCCACATCTTGCAAAAGTCTGCTATTGCCACTTTTAAAGGTACTCATTAACATACTTGCTACATCCCTCTCGTATGAAATATAACTCGTTGAGCGACCTGTTGTGCACAATAACTATCACTTGCTCATAATCTAAACTACTAAACTTCTGCGAAAATCTTTTGCTCGCCTAACTTGAGTGAGAGAATGATTATCTTAAGCATCATAATTGCTTAGAAATAGTCCTGTCTACTGCCGCTGCTGCCTTAACGCAGTGTCCGTACTCACACGATATCTTCATACGACTGATATATCGAGAGCGATCACCAGTCATATCAAAGAAATAAAATGTAGTCTATTCGCGCTGATGAGCTCCAATTATAATGAACTTGACATTAGTCAATACTCACCTGTTAGGTCGCACTGGGTCTGGGTGTTCGAAAAACGGACACTAGTGATTAGTTTTATCAAAAGTTGATATTCCAAAGCCAAATATTAATTTACTCATCACCTCATCCTCACGCATTTTACAATCTGTAATAATTGAATTTCAATAGTGTGAATTAGTTCATTTGCGATTCCCCCTAAGTTCACTTTTGGAGGAGTTTTCATATTCAGGAGTTACTGATCCCTATATAAACTATAACTCTTATACATTAATATTAAAAGCAAATGATAAATATGATTATATATGATACAAATGTAAAAATACATAGTAAATTAGTAAAGATAGAAAGTCCTTACAAACACAGTTCACAGGCTCTACACACTGACAATTGTAACAAAAAAACCAATTGATAAAATATAAGAGAAAGGTGAACAAGAAAAATAATCATAATGAGAAATTATTGTATGTCCAAGTATACCCCTTAGATGAAAACAATGAGAATACTCAACGGTAGAAATTCATATGTAGCCCTCTATAGCATTTTTAAAAATACATTTAATGAAAAAAAACTGAAAAAAAAAACTGAGATAAAAACGAAAAAAACATGAAAAACACGATTTAAACAATGTGTTTTTTCCCAAAAACCTTATAGATATATCACACGAATAATGTAATATTGATCTGGATAATAGGATTCAAAAAGTACTTTATGAGATAGTTGAGCTTGTGTAAAATAATTGTCAAAGATGATTGTTTAGTATCAATACTAATGTGATGCACAAGTTGTTTATGTCCCTCCCTGGTTATTCATATTTGTATATGGTAGTGTTATGAGAAGACATTTTAGAAGTGCGGTGTGCATTCGAACATAGAGTTGTATTCACAAGAATGGCACGAATGTGACTGAGTGAGAGGTGAACCTACACTATTATGCGCGGATGATTGTTCTTTGTTGGAGCGAGAATTGAAGAGCGAGTTGAGAGATGTAAGAGATATTTGTAAGGTGGTAGGTGATAAAAAGGAGGGTTAGAAGTAAACATAGATAAGAGTAAGCTTATGGTTGTGAGTGAGCGACAGCTCCCAAGTGTGAAGTTATTTTTAGATGTGCTGAGCAGCTCGAACAAAGTGTATCTGTATAGTTTTAAAATATTATAGTCGGTATATGTGGATAGTAAGGGAACGATGCATGCAGAGTGTAGTTAGGTAAATGTATGGGTAAGACAGGCAAGGTGGCTGGTCATATTAAAATCAGTTGGTGAATGTAAAAAATGACTAATTCATGGAGAGTTTGCTTCTAGGTCTTTGCATGAGGGTATGTTGTTAACCTGTGTTATTGATATAGTATATGAGACTATGTTGTGGAATAAGAAGTAATAGATCTAAAGTTCCGAAATGTGTTCAGATGCAGGACAGATCCTATAGGAGCGTGTAATAGTAGTGAAGAAAAAATTCACGATATTAAATGATTGGAAATTGTCTAATATGGGGTACAGATCAATGAAAGAAAAGAGTGAGATATAAATAAGATTATTATTTCGAAAATGAGATATTACGTCCAAGATGTGGAAGGGCAGAGAGAAATGGATATGTGACCAGTGTGTTAAAGCGATTTTAACGTGGTAAGTGTGGGAACGACCAGAGCTGGAGACCGAAGACACAAGTTAACTTGGAGTTATGTATAGGCTTAAGAGTGAGTTTTAACAGTAACCGGAATAAGAAAGGATGCATGATAGTGAGGAAATGTCGGAGTATTTAAAGGGTATTGGTTGTGCCACACCTGGGTCACAACGCTGAGAGATGAAAACACCTACACTTACTATTTAATAACCATAAGTTGTAGAGATCACCCATACCGTATCGCCGTCCTCGTAAGGAAAGCTCTAGGTGAGTGGAATTTGTTATGATGTCACGACGATAAGTTCTTACTAATAAATGACAAAGAGGCCGGTAAAGGCGTCTGGGACTTAATCTTATATTCGACTTTGAACAAATTATATTCTCACGATTATCTTTATCTGAATGATTAATGTCACGCATCAACTTTACATGCCCAGTCTTAGTAGAGGATAAAAAAAAAGAAAAAATAAAAAAATAAAAAATAAAAAAAGGAAAGATTAAAAAGAGAGAGAATTGTGGATTTGAAAGATCAATAATATAAAAGGTACACCCATCTCACACAACTCATTAATTAATGCACAAATTTTATAAGTAAAAAGAAATATCGGCCACATCTGGGCTGAAAATCAACCACCATGGGCGGGGCACCTAGCATATACATATTGCAAATGCAAAGGACAGATTGAAATGATGTAGTAATGAAGTAAACATCAACAGCTCAATAAAAACATCAATAAAACTAAAAAAGTGTATCTCCTATGCCATGAGTACAATAGTTCCCAATCCTTATTACACAAACAAAAATCAGATATTCTATAAAAATATTCACTTCTTGAAGATACAAGAACACAGCAGCTACTCCAAAGTGGAAGAATCAGAGATAAGATATGGATTAATCCTTTATGAACGTGATTACGGACACTCGTAAAGTAGAGGAAACGATGTGATAAGAGCAATAATAAGTCCAGTGGAACGATCAATATGAAGACAATGGTCACGAACATAGAATTGCGAGTCACTGTCGTCTATCTCGTGTCTAACCGCCAACATGCGCGTAGCGCGTTCACGCTATGATTACAGTGACTTGTGGAGTTGATAACTGGGCAGCCCACAATACGGAGGCGAGAGCAAGCGGTACACCATAGTGCAAGCTCTCTTGTCGTGGGGAGGAAGACCAACACCAATGCTCTGCTCCCCACCCAAATTCGGGGTTCACTCCCCCTTGACACTACGATATATATATATTAAAATTATATAATATAATATATAAGTACTTAATATGTAGTATAGTATTAATATATACATAATATTATATAAAATACTAGTATATGAGATCACTGATGTACTCATATTGTGTAATTAACTAATATAGTAATATATTATTATTACCATATATATTTTAATAATATAAATTAATTATTTATTACTAATTAATATATAATTAATTATATTAATTATATATAATATCTAATATAAATTATTATTATTAATTTATTATATATTATATTATTTAATTATTGATTTACATTATTTATTACTTATAATTATATTAATGGTTGCATTATGAACTCTCGAAATTTATAGTGTCTGTATACCGATACAAGTACTCAGTAATTTTTTTTCACTAAAAATAAAACCTGGATTTTTAAAAATAATTTGAATAATTAAGGGAAAAATAAAAAAATTAATTTTTGCAGATCACCGATACTCAATACTTTTTATCCACTAATTAATTTAATATTAATTCCCCGTGATCTCACTCCTGTATTGATTGATCTTGGATATTAGTGTGGCCTTGGCGATGAGCTCCCCGGAGAAACTTATTTCACTCACTATGTTCACACGAGAGCAGATTGAGCACCCCCTTGCCTGCTCACAAATCGTATTAGCCGAAATATGTAACACTGCATGGACAGTCCTCTACGCACTCGGAACTCGCCGAAGAGTCAGAGTAAACAAATCCCTTGAGCAATGTGTTATATATGAATATCGCTCCGGCAAATATCGAGACACGAGTTTCTTTAGACCTCAGCCTCTTAACAATTCGATGGAGAAGTTCTTGAGATGAGGGAGCATGTGAAGAACTAAATAGAGCTATGGAGCGCGTATATACTTCCTTGTCGTGATGCCAATTGTGATTGACGAAGAAGAGGTAGAGAACCTCTTTGAAAGAGGCAGAAATACATTACAAGTCAAATAAAGGACTGATGTGGAATTCAAATAAAAGAAGAAAAAACAAAAAAAAATAAAAAAAAAATAAAAAAAAAATAAACCTTGAGGGTTTTATTTATATGCGGATACTCCAAAAAAAAAAAATATATAGAAGGCACACTGTAAACAGTGAACTATAAAGAACTTATTTTAATGTCATGTTATACCAAAATATTTAGTACTGGGGACAAAGGGACAAATGAAATCGAGAGCTTAAACTACTGCATACAAGAAGCGGCACACACCCTTGACACACACGAGACTAAAGCTATATAGTGCTCTCTATGAAAAGTAGTAAATATTTTCTATGAATGCTCGGTGTTGGGTGTTTACCTGTCTTTCTTGTAATAAGTGAATCAATGTGAATGCGATTCACCAAAGGGAGAGAGAGTATGTTCAGCTTGCCATGCTGCTATATGTTAATAATTTTGTGACGAGCATAGCCCTTTGGCTCTACCCCAAATTCTCTGCTCTAACTAATTCCATAAATCTCAAAGTGCTATTAAGTTAATTTGACAGCACCCTAAAGAAGCAATAAATTTAACAACATATGGTTTCACAAAAGAGAGAGGCTGCAGTTAGAGAGCAGTTATATTAGAGTAAGTGGACTAGAGCCAAGATTGAAACCCTTATTGTATTAGCGAAAGAATGGTGGAATTCAGATATATATTGATACGAAAATACGAGCTAACGATGCATGTGCAGAAAATCTCACAGCTTAAGTCACAGAGCAGACTGTCGATTAAAGAAGTGAAAAAAGTCTAGGAGGATTGTCGTTGAGAGAGATGATCATGAGATTGGAAAAATCGATTGATTTTTATATCTAGCGCGTTGGAGAGTTCCTATAAAAAAGGAGAAATATGACACAAAGACATTAAAGAACACAAGATATCACGTTTAAAGTTGATTAAGAAAGAACAAATAAGAGATCAAGGATCAAAAGAAAGACAAAAAAGAGATAGACAGGGAAATGATGTAAGAATGTAAGAGTAAGTAAGATATATATAAGATATGATATAATAGTAGTATAATAGATAGATAGTAGCTTGAACAGAATACGAGAATAAAGAATGGTTCGAGAGAGAGTATAGGAGAGAGAGAGCAGCAGTATATGCAGTATAGTAAGAATGAGTACATGATATATAATTAGAGAGTATAGAGTATAATTATATATAGTATAGAAAGGAGAGATATATAGAGATATATAGAGTATAAAGATATATAACCGTAGATATATAAACTACCTTTTACGTGCTGTATCCCCTATGCAGGGGTAACACGGGGGACCACAGAAGATCGGAGACTTTAAGCCGGCATCCCAAACAGCGCCACAACGTGTCGACACGTCGAGTTTTAATTCTTGCCCCAGGTAGAAAAACTCCAACGCACGCGGAGGATTGAGACCAGCGTCCTCTCGTATGAGAGGCGCGACTCAACCTCCCCTGCGGCCCCGACCGAAGCTGTCATGAGATATATATAATATATATATTATAAATATATATAGTCATATATATATAAGGAGTATATAAAATATAATATATGATACATAAATAATAAATAAATAATAGATGATATATATAATAATTTATTATTTATGATATATACTCGCGTATATTCTAATATGATAAATAAATTCGAGTACCTTGCCACTTGGTCTAGAGAACCCATAAAATACTTTCCCTGACCAAATTACCTCGGGATTAAGAGATATGTGGTAATAAAAAGATAAATAACAAATAAAATAAATAAATATTGAATTATATATATCCTATAATAATAGATTATACTATAGGATATATAATAGTGATAAATTCTACTAAGTATAGTAATATCATCCATATAAGATAATATATATATATAGGATATATATATACATAATTCTATATAATATAAATATCCAACAATATTAGTGGAAAGAAATGATAACTAATAGGAGTAACGGTGGACCACGTACATTATTCTATGAGAAAATGACATATTCCGAAGTAGTCAATAGCGCAATAAGAAAAAATTACAAATAGGAACAGAGAGCAAAGATTATTTAAATACATAAGAGTGGAAGTGAAACAAGAAGAAGATGTTATGAGGTATGAGTTCAAGGAAAACTTGAATAAAAGCTGCAAACAATGATTATGATTCTATACCTGAACTATGAAAAAAGGAGAGAAAAATTAATAAGAAAAAAATGACAAGATGCAGGTCATTAGTAGGACAACTAAAATTGGCGATGACCGGTCTAATCTACGCAATAGACAACATTCTATATAGGAATTAATTAGGATTTGATAATCAGTTCTTCATTACCTTAGTTTTTTGTGGTATATGAGAAAAGATATTATCTGTAAACGCATTAGTTTTCGTTGCAGCCACCTCCGTAGTGGGCTATATTTGGCCTGTCGATAGAACTTCTTCCACTCAACAATTCAGATAAAAAATCCAAGTTATGCTTCAAGACTTCTAGCTAATTGTAGGTTCATCTTCATAATCAAACAGATATAGAATAGTATTAATCTCAATAACTTTAAAACTGAATTGCTGGAGAAGATTAACATTAAAATAAATTCAAATGAAAGAAAGAATATTCAAAGTATTTATATATCAAATGTTGTCGATAACCCCCCCGAAGTTGGACACTTCAATGAAGATGTTGTAAAGTAAGCTCTCTCACATTACAGTGTATATACACAAATAGACGGAGGTCTTTTGAAATAAAAGTGCGGCATGAGTCTAACTTTGTATAGTGCCGATCTCTTCAATCTAGACAAGAAAATTCCTTCCTCGTTCCAAGTTGTAAGCATATGGCCATCTTAAATAATGGCTTAGACTGTAGTGAGTATACTGCGTTCTCAATTTACACATAGGGTACTGCCATCAAAGAATAAAATCATAGATTTGTATAATATACACCTAATAATCTAATAATATCAGACGACAGAATATCAATGTATAATATCTTCATTCTCTATAATCAAACTATGCCTCCTTGCAGACTTCACTATCTAAGTACATGTCATCTTCTATACCCAACCATATTAAAGAAATAAGAATAGAGAATTTAGGCTTCCGTTAAAAAAAATGGCGTCATTTTAGATGAATAGTAAGTATTAGTTATTATATAGATGTAGTGCTGTTTATTGATGATGTGGTTGTTGAATTAGTTGCAAATATATTAGTTATATAATATAGTTTATAAATGATAATTAGAGGAAAAAATGATCGTATTTATTTACAATAAATTGAGAGTTTTGACAAAGAGGTGCAAGATTCTACACTAATAATAGAAACAGAAAACGCCGGGAGTAGCATGGATGAAGGCTGAAAGAATTATTTTTTCGTTTAAAAAAAAAAAACATCAATTTACAGGGGAAAATGATCTTAGAAATAATAAAAACTGATAGCAAAAACGTTACTAAAGCAATCTATTCCACTTCAGAGTGACAAGTAAATGTTTCACTATAGGCTTTCACTTTAAATATGGTAGAACTCTTAGAAATAAATAAAATTATCATGAATGGCAGAAAATATCCCGTTGAATTGTTTCTTACGAAGACTGAAGTCGAGGGCACACGAAAACGAGGTTATATGTTGAAGGAAAGAGGACAGGAGAGGAAGATGAGAGAGAGAAGGGGAAGAAGAGAGAGAGAGAGAGAAGAGAAAAATGGTTTAGCTGATTAAATCTACTAAACTATCAAATGTATTTTTATAATTACAGGAAAGGGAGTGACGTCATCTACGTTGAAAAAGGATTTCATTTTATGGAGTGACGTCATCGTTTAAGAAATTAAGATCTAGTTTTATTTATAATTAGTGTTGACTAAGCTTAATTTTATTATTAATATAATTTTTTGTCTAACTGACTTAAAAATTTAACTTTAAATGCAATAGCTATAGTTATTTAATGCTTTAAGTTTAAAATGTGGTCGTGACCTTTGATTTACATATTTTAACTAAAGACCATGGTAGTAATTTTATCATGAAGCATAAAGCGAAGAGGAATACACCTTTCTTATATTCTCACGTGTAAAATGAAGCAAGAACTAAAATTAAAAATACTTATAAAAGAATTGATAGCTATTACTTTCAATGGTCAATCTTTCAAGAAACTTCAATCTCTTTACTTATTTCAGCAATTTTCTTTAGGCGAGTTGTTGTTGTTGCTTTGTATGTGGAAATTTTATCAAAATAATAATAATATGAAGAAAATTAATTACCAGTTTTTAACCTTCCCAATTTAAAATTAAGACTTTCTAATGTTCTTGCTAATCCAACTGCAGGTAAATCTCCGATTCTTCCTGCTGGCTTGACTTCTAATCCAAAATTAATTGTTCCTCTTAAAAATGTTCCTGTCGTCAATACAAGAGTGCTACAAAAAATCCTTTCTCCATTACCAAGGATGACACCACAGCATTTATGTCTCCTACCTGTGAATAATAAATAATAAAACCTGGAATGATCGAGATAGAACAAAAAGCAGGAGCATATACATGTCAACATATAAAGTAGAAAGGATATAATGAGGGAACCTTTGTTAAGTTAACTTAGTAACTATTATATATTAATAATATAAAATAATAAATCCATAATGATTAATGACAATTGAATGAATAAATAAGAAGATAATATTGAATACTATTTAAAAATTTAGCTATAAATAAGGCAGTTTTATTATATCAGAATTATATTATATTTCTTGAAAGTGAGACAATTAAAATTTAAATTGAGTTAAGTATTTTTTAAATACTTATTAAAAAGCTGAAAGGCCAAATAATAAAAATTGGATATTTTATTATACAGAAATCATGTTAATTATTGATTATCAATTTTTTTATAATAAATCAATGTATTATTCTGTGGAGAAACTTGTTTATTAAGTCATTTGCTCATTCTTTAAATAAAGAAAGTATAACTAGTTAGTCATCAAGTTACGCAAAAATGTTTTTTTGATATATATATATATATATATATATATATGTGAAACATAGGTCTACCTTTTGTATTAATCAATATTAAAGAGATATACGATCATATAATTTGTTCTCTATTAAACCCCTAATACATATGCAGACCTATATTTATGTAATTACTCTAGTATTAAAGCTTCTGACAACGAATGAATTTAACAGAAATTTAATACAACTTAGATAATTGTTATCAAAAATAGATAAATTTAAAGTTTAGTATTAAATGCTAAATAAAATCTGCATAGAAATATATGTTAATAACCAACCGATAAAGTTTAGAGTAACATAATTCAAAAATATTAATTAATTTCCTAATAAAATATCCAATAGCTTGGTCGAGATTTACTTTATTTTCTTAAATATTATAATATAATACTATGAGCGAATAAATTTCTGCATTTAATTTAATTTCATATTATTATGATTAATAAAAATAATATTTTTTTAACTTATTAATAAAGCTTCTCTCACATGTAAATATATATTCACATGATACTTTGACTTGAGCATATATAATTATCCATTATCAAAGGTACATCAACTTCTTTCATATATAATATATAATGTTACTTTTCCCAAATTCTCCTCACAACAGAAAGGGTTTACAAGACATGGTCACCGCAAGATAATATAAAATTATTGTATATGTATAACAGAATATAATTTAATCCGTTGCACTACGCTTATATAGTTGTGTGAAGACTTTGCATAAGGGTTGAGTGCAAACTATCAGCTGTATAAGCCTTATCATTCATGTAATGATCTAATGGTTCATATTGAAATTCTAACAGTTGATGAGCCAATACCTTCCCAATCATTAGGGGATAAATTAATATAATAATAATTAAATAATGTAATAAGATCAATAACATTGGCAATAAGAAGAATAATAATAATAGAAATAATAGATAATAATTATTAATAATTTTAAATTACTACTTTCACTAACTAGAAATCATAACCTTTATCATTAAATTAGACTGTTATAGTATGATTAAAAATATATTTAGTTTAGCTATTTATATGGATAAACATAATCTATAGGTTTATACCAACTATCTATGTAAGTGAGTAGGAAATTGAACTCGTATCTTGACCCTATTCTTCAACAAATAATTGTCCAGATGGATGCTATATGATCTAAATAATTATCATCAATTCGCTTATTAAGATATCTAAGAGTTCGCTCAGTAACACAGATATCCCTGTTTATGTCCTACTTTTTTTCTTTTCGAGGTAACACGAATTCAAATTAACTGAAATTATGTTATTTATTGGATATATTATAAAAATAAAATTATAATTCCTTGTAGTAACATGGTACCTTAATATGACATTGTCAGAGGTATAGGAGTACTAGTGTGAAAAGACAATAGTAGAGTACTGTGACCGACATGATGGTGGAACTGTAATGTTAGGAAAGAAGGGCAAATTTTATTTTGGTTGCGTCAGCTGTAAGCTGTTAAAAATACAATATATAAATTGTAGACAAATCCAGCATGAAAGAGGTGAGAAAGAGTAGCGAGATAGATAAGAAAATACTGCAGAAAGATCATCACGAATGGTAATATGAATAATGAAAATAAAGAAAATAAATATATACATAAATAAAAAAAAAGGAATTGGTAGGGAATATGTGATTTATTATTTCTTGGACTTTCGTAACGAAAATAATGTAATGAGATAGAAGAGAAGTAATCAGAAAGTTATGCTGTACTACAATACATGAATATCGATCATTCTTGTTGAGTAATTTATATAAACATCTATTATCATAGCGTTTATGTGTTTTTTCGAAGAACTTCTCAAGTTTCTGTGAATAGTATGACTATTAGAGATTCCATTGGTTTCATATAGGGAAATAATCGAAGATTAGTTACTCTCGAGTGAGTAAAGAAATTGGTGTTCTTAAATTTAAAGGTACTGATTTATGAGATGTTGTTTGATACAAATCAATTAATCAAATGGAATGAGTCGCCATCACACTCTTGGCTATATTTGAAGTCTTGACCTGGGTAATAGTTTTGCAAATAGGAGAATAATGCAGGTAGGATATTGTTCTATGGAAAAATTTCTGACATGTATGATTTCTATTTGGAGTTGAGTCGGATCTAGTATATTTATGATAGCATTACAGTTAAACGATAATTTGTAGATTTCGTTGTAGAATGGTCTCTCTAATGTTACTGTGTTTTTTACATAGTTTTCCTGTAGTAACTTCTCTCTCGGGAAGAGTCAAAAAATGTTATCATCATCGCTACCTCTATTCCGCGTCAATTGAATTCGGAGGTGGAACTGCACAATACACTATTAGATAACGAAGAAGAAGTGATATAGCGATAAAAAGTCCAAATGAATGAGATAAGGCTCTCCTCCGCCACTCTTTCCTGTTTAAAAGGGAAGAGAGAGTCATTCGAGTTTCTCTCAGTTCATAAGATAATACCTATCTGTATTGTTACGAATGACAACTTTACACTGTGAGGCATTTATTCATGTGCAATGTAAGACTTTCCATTTCCTTGGAGCCGAGTGCGAGCTGCTCAAGGCTAAAGATCGAGTATCGACACACAGCTCAAAAACCAGCCTAAATTGACAACTTTGACTTCTTTATGCTATTGCGCTCTGTATCTTCTCGTTCTTCACATAAGAGGCGATTTAGATCATTGCACTTCTGTATAGTTTGTTATATATCATGCAATTTCTCTGAGGATAAACACACCATAAAGATTTTCCATTTCGTGAAACAGATACCTTACACCTATCAGTCTCTGGTTTGCGTACATATGGTTTCCATCATCTAATACGTAATAGTCTCTAATTTATAGTTTTAAAGCTTTAAATGCTAATACTTTCGGCAAATGTAGGGCATTACATCATCGAACTAGTAATACTTCAAGCGGAGGAAGCTACGTCTTCTACAAGGACTTACACATCACCTTATATCTTACTGTGGTGCTGAGCAAAGTTATAACAGTTGAAACAAAAAAAACGCCGTCTCTAATTTATACACGATCCACTGCCTAAAAATACATTTTACAGAACTTCTCAGAACCTCTCCAAGACTTCACCACACAAAACCACAGTCGTCAAGTGAAATCTTGAAAAGGGAACACCTAGCATTGACAGTAAAGCCAACGCAGACACTCCTCACTCTACGTTATGGAATATATGCGTTTCCTTCTTATCTCCATAGTCAGCCAACATACACGGAAAAGCTATGTTATCTCTAATTTTTTCGAGATCACTCTCGACTCCAAACAAATTAGAATACCAAGAGATACAATAAGACACACATTGCTCCTGCCTTCACAGTTCCACTAAGTTAGTAGTGTGTAATGACAAGACATTTCGGAGTGACTCGAGCGCTCCACAAGTTTTCCTACCCGCTGTGTTACTATTGAAAGTACAGAAACAACTTATTGAATTCAGCTACAGAAGCCTACACATCCGATGACACCTGCGAGCAAAGTCTGTCTCGTATCTTAACCCTAGTACAATTGACATCTGAATAGAAATTTACAAAAGTGCCTACATCTTTGCTCAGTTTACTATAATATTCATTTTTATCAAAATATAGGAAAAACTGATAATATCACATACAACTCGGCTGCATTCTACAGCTTACATCGAAAGCGAATATAATTCATATCGTCAAATCACATACACACAATCACATTAATGAGCAAACTATACAAAACCAAAAAAAAAAAAAAGAAATACTGAGGTACATAATATCGACACACACATTACTCTGAGCGTGTCGAACAACTATGTTAACTGCCTGATAATTCCTACAGTTTTACCGCAATTATCATGCGCTTTACCCATATAGGAATTTCTTCTGGATGGAATAAGCAAGAGAGCTACATAAACTACTCTGTTCATCCTCAATGCGCATGTGAAGTGAAGCGGAACTATGTCTCCTTTAGAATAAACGACTGTTGAATAGGTGAGCATTGTCATATCCGAGGGTACTCTTATCTCAACTGTAACAAACCATATCAGTTCTTGCTATCACTGTTCACGCAAGCTAAGGTGTCCAATCTATATACTGCAATTTAACTAATTGGACTTCACATATCCTATCCCGAAAACTAACCAATTTACTCTCTGCCTTCACCAAAGTGCCTATCCTTCACTACGACCATTCCAAACCCACACACATTAACTATCAACGCAACTTTGCAATAACTACCAATGTTACGCAAGTGATAGGATTTTATGAATGTGGTTTCGCCTCTTCTCGACATCTCTCGCATCAAATCCATAGGTTCACAATTAATGAAGGCACCAATTCCTTAGTCAGAGCTGATGGAAGATTCTTCATTACTCCATTGCCTTAACCTACCCACTTCCTTCCAGAAAAGCTTCTTATTTCCTTGTAAGTTCCCATCCTCTTCCAAGCTGTCAATTTTTACCGATTCTTGCCTCTCAGATGAGTGTATGAGCAACATATGTTAGTTTGCTTATTTCGCGCTATATGAAATTCTCGCCTAGGCATATAAGATTTCCAATGGCTACCTTTATGTATTTAATATACCACTCATCATATATCTTGTGCGATTCAACCTCACAGCGTGTACTTTCAATGTAGCCTGCGGACGACAAACTTTCTTTCACCACGTCTACTGTTGAGTGATTCTATAACTTTTGCGATACTTTTAGCATATCTGGGAAGTTGCGAGATACTTTTCTTGCTGTAACCCAAAGAACATGCGGCCGTTCTATTTGTAGTTGCAGGCGTGATTTGAGTTCAGTTTCATGGGATTTTATTACGTTATTGCAATGATTTATTCAAGCACATCTCACAATACTAGTTCTATATTCACTCTTATATATGAGTGGCGACTTTATTCACTAAATATAACTTGCTTAGATACCCCAAGTGACTCAATAGTTCCCCCTAGCTGTTATTTATCAATTCTGCTAGAAAGGGGTTATAGAGGTTTAATAATGCGTGATGATATGTGATAGGTGTATCAAAGATTTTTCTAATCTATCTTGCGCTCTTTTATTAAGAGATACTTTCGAATTGAGAAATTTCGTGCGTTACGAGCGTTAGTACTAGGATTTATTAGGTGGGACTTAGATTTGCGATCATACTGACCAAATATTTATGATAAAGAACAAAGGATTTGGTGCCTGTGATCTCTCAGAAAGTATGTATCAAGAAAAAATTGTTTTAGTGCTGATTACTAAAAAAATATTCAATACATATAGAAACAAGATGTGATTGGTAGCATTTAGGTCTGAAGAGATCAGAAGAATAAATTATGTACTTTAGGTTTTAATTGTAGCAATTGATCAGCGCAGTTGTGGCATAACGTCCATCTATTTAAGTATTATTACAGTAATAGAGACTAAACTAATATTATTTCGGTCCAACATCTAGTATTGTATCCGAAGTTAAGTATCTGATGTATGGAAAGGAAACTTGCGTGAAATGTGACAGAGTCAAAAATTTCTTGGGTTATTTGAAAAGATATCTGATATCGTCTTAGTAAATAATTAAAGATGTACTGCTTGAATATGCAATTCAGTTTGAATGTAGTTGTTAGTCAGAAATTCTGATTTTGGTCTTACGAAATTATCTGAGAGTATAATATAAAAACACTATAGGAGTCGATTATAGCAGGGAGTTGATGTCTCATATAGTGTCTCCTAAACGTGATTTTCATACAACTTTATTGGGACATAATGATTTAGGGTGGGTGGTTATATATTAAAGATACTTTGACAAATTTGTGAGTGTTATGGTGGCAGGGGTAACTCAGTATTCCAGTTCTGGCGGTGGTTATTCTGCCCATTATTCATAGACTAAAGCGTAGAGCAACATTCCGGTGAAATGTAGTATGTTGTATGGTTGCAGTGCTCACGTACTCCTGGACTACTGACTAGAATGGGAAGTGAAATAATTTGTCGTTTCTCTTGAGAATACTCTCGGATTGAAATTTAATTTTCATGAAGAATCTTAGATAATCAAGTTGATGCGGATTGCGTTGATGAAGACAGATATTTGAGCTTTATGTGTTCTAGCGATGAACTTGAAATTAGTGTATATAAATGAGAGCAGAGTTGTAGAAGGAGTAATTGGACGTTAGATTGAGCGATAGATTAATTTGCACTGTGATACTGGAATTGATCTGATATCAAAATTAATGATAGCGATACTCTCTAGAATTCTATCGTGAAAATTGAAAACTTTTGATCTCTATGCAGAGAGAAGGTTACCATAATGAGCAGTGCTTGAATTACATTCTCGTTTTTCACGTTAGTATATGTATAAATATTTAGGATATAATTTGGATTAAAATGTACTAGGTGAAACGTGGAAATAATGATTCATGACATTAAGGATGGATGACAAGTAGTGCAAGTTTGGTAGAAATATAGACATTGAAATATGGAAACAGTTTGTAGTCAAGAGTTTCCAGTGTTTGGTGAGAACTGTAAAAGGGAAATTTTAGCTAAAGTACATTTTGAAGAGTTTATGCTTGCTAGACCCCTAGAGCGCGATTTACAATTATCCAGATCTTATTCGTGAAGTTGCTTATGTTGTAGTTATATATATTATTGTAGTTGCAAGTTTCCAAAACTTGATTCAAAAACATTTCTGTAAATAGCTGAAAGCTATATTTGAGATCTTTTGTAAATAAGACCGTCAATTAGTGAGCATCGTGTCACAAAATAGTTGACTAAGATCCGTATTGGTTGATTACAGAAAATAGAGGAACCAATCTTAGGGGCGTGTACGTGTAAAAAATTAGACTATATATAAAATGTGCGGAATACGTATGGAGACGTTTAAAAGTAGTGGTGGATTTTATGCCTCCTTTCTTGCTACATACGGGACTTGTCAAGAGAGGATCTCCATTGAAATAAAGAGTGAAATACTCGATCTAAGCAGATTATATTTTTTGTACATGTATGGAGAATGGTTTGGTCATAGTGAATGAATGAAATGAATTGACAATTGAAATAGAGTTATCGCTAAGTAGGTACTTTGTGTTTTTTTGAATGTAGTACTCGATGCTAGAAAGTTTTAATGAATTTTTCAGAGTAGATTAATGAATGTGAGAGTAACATATTTCTCTATCTTGAGCATTTTTCCATATATACCGAACACTTGACCTCTGTAATGCCTGGTCCTGTGTTTTCGAGAATGTGACAGGCATGTTTATAACGATTTTTGTATGCAGAAAAAAAGTGTCGAATAAAGTTGGTAACTCATTAATCATACTCAACTCTATGATAAGTCATTTTAAAACACTCAGGAATATAAAATATTTTGAACAGAAATTTCAATTTGAAAAAAAAATACATACCGTCTTCCAGGAAATGTATATTTATAAAAAAAAAAATTATGAAGAGATTTGTGTGTAGATACCCATTATAAAAGGTTTAAACCTAATATATTTGAAGTTCGTAACTCGTAATTTTATCTACACTGAAAATTTCATGAAAATCAGATGAAGTTTTGAATTATGCTAATTTTGTCAATTTACGACAATTTGTGTCTTGGGGGGTATATCGAGCGAAATAAAAGATTTGTATCGAGTGAATGATCGAGTTTAAAGGAGAATTTAGCGACACTGGTAAATTAATAGAAAACATTTAGTTATTCCTTTATTTCTTTGTATAGAGCAATATGATAAGTTTCTTGCTAAAATATAAATGTAGGAGTGAAAAATGTTAGCATTTTAATAGTTACTAGGAGATTTTTGTGAGGTAATAGAATATTAAGGAGGAAGGATAATCATATTGGTGATTGCCAACCACATGTATAAGCGATGTTGAGCTCCTACCAGGGTGAAATTCAATTTCTTTTTAAGGCGTAATATATTGTTTCCAGGCCGTCTGCTTAAACATACTTCTTCAACGGAATATAATGTAAACGTAGAGAAGAGCCCATAAGTTATTTTCGTAAATAGGTTATTGTAGAGTACGATTGCTTCTAAGTGTCTCTTAGATGTAGAGGAATACGTCTGGTGTGCTACACGTTATTAAACTAATGCCTGTGAAATGTTCTATGTATACATAGGTTGATTAATTGATATACAATGGAACAGTAATCTGTATTATAAAACAAGGAAAAACAGACTTTGGGGTTCTTAGTCCAACGTGAATTTTATTAAAATGGGGTGAAAGGGGGCGGGTAAGGCTGGTTTTTCTTTTCGACTTATGTCATATTTTTCTACGCTTGTCTGTATTCCGGTTTTTAGCAAATGCAAGCGGCTCAGCTCTGCATGCTGCCGCAAGTCTTTGGGAAAGAGCGTGATTATTCACGCTTCCAACCTAATAATTTCATTGGATGTGGCAAAGCATTATAAAAATTAAAAAAAAAAAATAAAATTAGATATATATGATTATGACTATATTAATTACAATTAATTCATGTGTCTTTATAATTAACAAGCTTAAATTAAAATTTAAAATCTATTAAAATCACTTAAAATATACTATATATTAAACTTCAATTTAAATAATAATAATAATAAAATATAATAATATATAATAATAATAATAATAATATAATAATATATAATTAATAATATAAATTAATATATAAATTAATTATTATATTAATAATAATATAAATTATATGGATTAGAATATCAACTTGCATGTTTTTGACCATAATCCATTCCATATAATAGCTCCATGTAATAATTCATATATACAAAAGGTTATATATAGGTAGGTGTCCACTATTATGTAGTATCTATAAATAATATAACAATCATAAATAAATAAGTGGAATCTACTATAGGTGACAGCGCTAACTCAACTAATTATATTAAGTTAAAGTAAAATCATAAGACAATTGCAAATCTTTTAACTTCTTTTACCTTCCAAAACTAATAATATATAATATTAATATAAGTAAGTTATTATTATATAATCTCTGAGTTAAAAAGTGAAAGTACTCATAAATAGTAGATAAGGTGTTGGATTAATGTTAAATAACACACTCGCATAGATTCTTACCTGTTTTCACTCTAATAATAACCTTAATTTTAGGCCTAAACTACCACACGATGCTGTGATGTGCCCGGCAACCTTAACATATTACCAAAAATCCAAATACTAATCCTTCTTTAAGATTTAATTTTATTTTGAGACCAAGCTGTGTATATGCCCTCTATCTGCGTTTAGATCTTATCTAGCATTAAGTGAGGAAAGTCGACTAACTGCCCAATCCTCTAGCTAGACTTGCTTTCTACTCGTCATTCAAGAGTATAACAGTGCTATGCCCCTTCCTCGCAACGAACAGCAACATATATATGATTTATCCAAGTACATTCCTGAAGAGCCACAAATTTTTCCGAAGTTCTTACTTAATCATTACATGATGGTGATCTTTTATACTCGGACACTTGATATTATCGTTAATCAAAAAGGAATTTATTAACAATTATAGATAAAGTTCTCTGAGGTTGCGAATATCATATAGACTAACAAGACTTTAAATAGAGGTTCTATTAGCTTAATCAGAAATACAAGATTTACGGCAATAATTCAATCATCATTTGCATATTAAATAGCAGTATATTCTTTATTTGATATTAACCTTGTAATGCAAGGAATATTACAAGATGTAGTTGTCCATTTAAGAGTAACATGTCAAATAATATTATAACTATATCCTGTTGATTGCAGCGTATAGAGCCAAGGAATTTTGGGCACGGAGGCGTCTCGCGATCTTAGGCGCGAGGAGTATCTATATATTCAGAGTATGAAGTAATATTTTTATCATATTGAATATATTATATGCTTTAGTCGTATTTATTCAGAACGCGATGAATGTATTATAGCCCTGTGTTATATATTATGGGCAGAAAATATTACGCTTCGGAAACGCTTCGGAATTATGTAGAAAATATAAAATTAACTTTAAACCCAATTAATAGAGTAGGTAACAGGAAATTGTTATACATAGTATAATTATCACTGGAATAATCGGACCGAGTTCGCGCCCGGTCGGTTAAATTACAGCTTGTAAGCTAATGTATAACAATACTCTTATATATATATATGAAAAATATATCAATAAAAATTATTTCGCTATATCTGCTGATATATCTAAATCGAAAATTTAATAAATTTTACTATTTGTATCATATATCTTCTATTAAATATACATTTAGAATATAAAAGTTAACTGGACCAACACTAATATCCAAATTTTGCCGGAAAAACAGTCTATAGCTCTGAAGACCAAACTATTACGAAACTACCTTTATTAGCGTATTTACTTCGTTTCTGGTATATAACTTTATGAAAAAGGATTTGATTTTATCTCTAGTAGTTATCACAAGATTGGAACAAAGAAAATCGAAGGAAGTCTTTCTATAAAATACGAATCGGCACCAACCGGCACAACAGGCAACCTCTACACCACAGCAAGCTCACTGTCGCGCCAGACGCTGCTCCATAATCTCATGCTTACCTCTTACGAAAAAACCTCCTATCTTCGCACTTCCTTATAATTGAAACCATCCAAAAAACTCCGATCCATGCCGCAGCTTACGGACTTTGTATTTACGTAACTTAATATTTAATAATTCTAACAATTCAAAAGGGCCAATAAGAGATACTATCTGCAACGATAAGATATGTATATATACTTGAAATTAATAAATAAAACAAAAACAAATAAGCAAAAACTTAAGCAAATCATGCGGGACCAAAAAGCTCATGGGTCTTTCTTGAAAAGGAGAGTGCGACAAGACGAGAGAGGCAACATACAAATAAAGAAGACTCAACTCTTTTCTCTGTATTATTGTATTAAGCCAATGCCCCTCGTTGGTGAGGTCCGCACTCAGAAACAAAAAAAAACAATCTTCTTATATCTTCTCTCTCTCTCTCTCTTTCCCTTCCACATACTCCTTTATCCACTAACATCCACTCTGCTTTCTTGCGCGCACCAGAGCAGCATTACACATATTCATGGGCTTCTGAACTACGTCTCCAGCTCTCACTATAGTTGAAAACTTCCTTCTTTTACCTCTCCTACTCACTCATACACAATAATTACATACTCCTGATCACTTATGTCATTCCTAAAAAATTATTACATCTACTTGCGTAGCAGAGTTAAATTGCAGTCTTCAGTATCGTTGTCCAGCTATCAGCGAAAACTCCTACCGTTCATGAGTACTTGTGGTCCCCATCACACATCTCTTTTATTTGATCGCTCAATCACGTATTCTCTCCACTGTTAATAGGCGCATATTCTGAGTTTCCTTTAACTATATTATACTCCAATTACTGCTTCTCAGCGCTACATTTGACGTTAGCGATCCTTGAGACTATACCGCACTTCATGTATTTATAATAGATTTTCCACGAACACTTGGGCACCTTTCCACATTATTTATGATGATTCTATATACAAAAACACTTTTTTTTTAATTATATACCCTCAATCTTGAGATTCACCCTACCCTCCATTCCATTATTGGACGCGTCTGTATAAATTCCACCACAACTTTTCCCCTCAAGGCTTACTCAACCAAACCTGATCTCAACTCTTATCTTTCCTTCTCTCAATATTTTTAATTCAAACTTTACCACTTTTCTCCGATCTCGATCCACCTCTTGATAAAATCTCCTATCTTTTTCCACATATCCACTTATTATTCCATTCATCATATAAACAGTCTTGTACTTTACACTCTACATAATATGCGCGATATTGCCAAGTGACATTTTCGAATGATTGGGCCTGAACCTCCTTCTTTAATATTGCTGTTTAATACTTCTATCTCTGAAATTTGCCTTCATTAAACAAATTCAGCTTTCTCTTAATTCTCCCAAAGAAACTTACCTACTATTATCATCATTATCAATTTAACCTTGTCAATACACAAGATTGGAAAATGATGCTTGTGTTCAAAACTATTATTCCATACTCTGTTACAGCTCTGAATACTTCACTACTGACTAGTGTAAAAACCCATCTCGCGTAAGTCCTCTTGAGTTACCTATCTTATCCATTTAATTCTCTCTCTCTCATAAAACTAATCACTTCGATGAGATATTACCGCACTGCCGGATCCCTTCAATAATCAACACAATCCGCTGAACGGGCAAAAGTTATTCCAATCCGTAATTACCACGAGTTGATACTTCCCTCCAATGATCCGTGTTTTCCTACGATTAAAAAAAGCATGGCATGTCAAGTGCTGCGTTACTCTCTTTTCCCTCCACCAACTCAGTAATTCACATCTACCACCTGCGTCATTACCAGGCTTACTCAGCTCACTGCGTCTCTCTTTCAAATCAAGTTTTCTTACTAACCTGTCTTCACTGTTTAAACTCTACAATCATTACACCCTAATCGTTACATGCTCTATGAGAGCGCGAAGCCATCATTTACACACGTCATAGTAATCCTAAATCTCAACCCTGTAAAAAGTGAGTATCCCTTACACTATATCAATAATGAGACTGTTCCCAGCGTCCCTCTTATAATCGCACATCTTAATTACCATCAACTCTATACACATATATCATTTCACGGGAAGCTAAGACAATCTCATGTAGTAGCTTCCAACTAACAGACATCTACTCAACCAGTCTGCTTGCGCACGTACATTATTTATTTCTTGAGCAATCCAATGACATTGCCATACTACTATTCTTTCCCTCTCATTCTCAACATTTTTTCCAGAGTATATAATCCCACTCTAAAGAATAACACATATCTTGACCTGTATTTCACCAGTTATTAATAAATACATCAATCGCCCTCCCAGTTAATTCTCAATTTCTATTGTATTCTTGCCATTCCAATTCATCTATGTAATCTAATCACCTTCCCATCAACCACACATATCTTATCTTCTTATTTTGATATCCAAACGTCAAGATACCTTGTAATTCCTGATAATCACAATCCCCTTCCAATTCTACAAACACTTACATCATACATTTCCAATGTTTTATAGTTTGTAAACAGCAGTCACTTTACACTTACAGTCTATTAGCTATTACTCAGCTCATTAACCTACTCTTACCTATACAATATATCATATCCTATCAATTTAGAGGACCCTTCCATAGCGCGCACGACCTATATCTTTTTTTTCTCATTTAAACAATCCATCCTCATTGCTACTAGATTCACACCCTCTTGTTTCATTCATTCCTATATCCTGTTTGTTCTCTTTTGACACCTTTATTCACCTATTTCCAACATATTACATCTAGTACATTCATCACTACTTACATTACACATATTTTTCGCTATATACCATACATTTCATTCATATACATTTCTATCCTATTCCCCATTTGCTTTATGACCTGAAATCAAGATCGCTATATTACATTCGAGGAATTCAGGCAACCGTTAATGGAAACCCTTAGCAAAAACTAACCCGCAAGTTGTAACGCACCTTTCGCAGCGTAGCGAATTTTACCACGTCATGCTACTCGAGAGCATTACGACAGGGACGCACACACATACATTAACAAATTCGAGTAAGAGGAAAAATTTCAACAATAAGAACAAGGCCAAAGACACCATGAGAGTCACGTGACTTCACTTCCTCACATCAACATTTTATAAATTATTAATTGAACACATTCCGCTGGTTTCCACCGAAATCTATTAATGTATTTCACCGTATTTACTGGCCCTATATAAGCCTCGATCATAATAACCTATTCGCTCACTTATCGTTTATTCTTTTAATATTCATACTCTTAGTATTAGATGAAATCCTATCAATAATGGTCGTTGTTAAACACCTATTCTATAGTGCCAAACCCTAAACACGAAACTTACTCGTCATCTATGCGACTTTTCACAGCTCATTAGGTATATGTTTTGCAACATTATTCTCCCAAACACAAGAAGAAGGATTTAGCTGAGGAGATAAACTGTTTCTGGCAAACCTGATTTTATAATTCAATGCTTATCTTGAAAATGCTGCAGCAAACGACCGCGCAGATAAGTTCATTACGCTCTTTGTGATCCCGATTATCTTGTGTTAATTTCCTTATGCGGAATCCCTCTTACGCAACAGCCACCAGAGCTCGGGTTTGTCTCTCTACATTATGCTTCAGTTACTACCAAAAAGTGACTCTCTCCAAGAACCAGCCAATGTTTTAAAATACCTCTCATTATCCTGAGCAAGTACAAATATCTACAACACTAATCACAACATATCTAGCTAATTCCATCTACTCTCTTTATTCCACTCAATAGAATATCACTCAAAAAAATGCTTTCAGCGCTGCCCATATACACAATTCACATCGAGCGATGACCGTACCATCCACAATATCTCCTTTGATTTATCGTGTACATCTCCCCAATTAACCCATTGACTCTTTTGCGGAGATAAACTTCTTCGTATCGACTATATCTCACTCTACATTCAACACTATCAACAACCTTAAACCTACACCACCACCTCTTCTTCATCACCTAAACCCATTGCACAAACTAGTGTCTGTTATCAACGCTCCGTAGAATAGTATAGTGAGACCCTTACTAATCGGCTACTCGGTCATTCTGATTACCGGTAACAATACAGATACCCACATCATCACTTACCACTTATCCACTACCTTCATTATATATTTCATACCTGTTATCAACCTTCCATCTATCTCCCTATACGCATCCTAATCAAACCCCACAATCTACCTATTTAACTAGGATGCTATTACCGTAGAATTGAAGATGTAAATCTTATACAACTTGGTTTCCTGTCTTTCTTACTCTATTAAAGTTCATCCTTACAACTACCACTCACCCTAACCAATCATATTATTATTACCTAGTATATTTTTGCAGAAGATTTGACATTAGAAACATCTTCATATCATCGATGTTGCACTTCACCACCATACCATCCAATACACCTATACTCGCTTCATTTCTCCCCAAATTCAGACAGATATCCATGTTCTTTAACGATTCATACCCAAATAACCACGGAACATCACCCTGAACCACCTCAGTCCTCAAAGAAAACCGTCTACCATTTATACAACACTTTTGTCATCGTCATCCTCGAAGTACTAACGACCCTTCTTTTTCCAGCCAACGATACATAAGTTATGTCTGTATATACTTTATTTCTCTTCTTATAATACACAAGCATTCATCGCCCTCTTGACGCCACCATGTCATAGAATATCCACAGTTACAAGTAGCGTAGCAATTCATTCATACCCGAAATCATCTCCTACTCTCATTATTCTATATTCATATATTTCACAATATCTTCCATTATATCTACTTAGTTCTCTCATCTCTCTACTGTCCATACTCTACATCTCAGTAACCATCAATCTAGAAAATACTACAATTGTAATATCTCCTACTTGTAATATACATATCTTATCCCTATATGCTTACTTAAAAACATTTCTCATCTCATTCTTTATCTTATCAATACAAATACTCTCTTCCTTCACTACGAGGTGTTCCTATAGATCACGGTCACTTCGACTACACACATCATTAATACATATTTTTATACCTATGAAAAACTCTTAACAAATTAAATGGCCAAGGATAGCGAGACCATTCTCACCGCATATCTACACACTCCTCCATCTACTCCGAGCCCATACCTCTATCCCTCATGCTTTTCCCTTAGTTTGCGCCTACTTCAGACTTCCTTCTCCTACTGCTCTCTCACTCTCTTGGACTAACCACATCACTTCCTTAATAGACATGTTTCTCCACGCTTTTAATATAGTTTTTGACGAATACTCTCAAAAGATCCGCACTGAATATTATTTATACTCAAGTGCATCCTTTATATCACTCTTGCGAATAGCTCCCGCTTGCTTTTTGCCACACAGGGCTAATGGTATAACGCTCGAGTCTGTCCTGTTGAAACTAACAGTCGCTCCTTCTAATAAATGAACACACTTCAATCTTCCCCCAATAACACTTCGTTCACGCAACGCTAAGCTTTACATTTTTCTCATATCACTTATTTACCATTCATGATACCATTATCTCGTCTTGCGATATGTGTCAATACACGCTTCATAAATATAAAGTATTCATGGAAAAAAGTATTCTATCAACTATACCGGATCTTAGCTTCGCTGATTGTTCTCTTTCAGTTCACTTACTTTTATCCAACCAAATACCACAGAGCTTCAACGACACACTTACTTCTTTCTCCAACCCCTGATTCCTATTCCTACATCAACAAAACACATTGTCTCATCGAAAGCCATTAGTCCCTCACCAAGCTGCATAGGGACAAGTCAGAAACAGTAGCTCAAGCTTCAAATAATCAGAGATTTTATGAGAATTATTATCCATATTCAAATTCAGATGGTCTTCGAAAGTCTCCCGCATTCGCTCAACTCATTTCTGTACGCCTCATTCAATCCCCTTGTTTCAATGCAGGACAACACCCCTCTTTCCTTTCTACCATCTAAAATTTTCGTCATCGCATATCACCACTCCCAGTTACTATTTCGCGAACCAACTCAAACATCACTCAGTTCTCTCCCAGAGTCGTACCTGATTCGTATGTCTAAGCTCAAGTCTACGTCTCCCCTATAGTGCTAATCCCGTTATGAAAAAATACATGGAAGTCATCCAAACATTTATACGCACCTGCACAAGTAATGCACCCGACCAACATATTCATAAGACTTGAACAGCCCGAACAATAAATAAGTCCCTTTCCGGTCTGAACAACAGCCATATATCTATTTAAAATAAACAATAACTTCTTTTACTTTACTCTCGTAAACTAACTTTTAATCGCGTAGTATAACACATTACTTACAAAATAGGGAAATTAAAGACTAGTTGATCACCAGTTTAACTGGGTAAATAATAAAAGACATTCTAGGTCCTTAAACTTAGATAGGTTCCCTAAAGACTGCAAGCTGTAACATTGACACCTAAAATACAAGTAACAACATGAAACCCTACTCACATTAATCGCACTATCTGGCGCCAGTTGACTGCTTTTTGGCTCCCAGAACCTGACCAACTAGGCGTTACGTTAACTTTCCCCTTTCCCTGAACCAATCAAAACCTCCAATCTCAATCTCAAGCTTTTTTAACTATTTTTTTATTTTTCTACTTAATATTAAATATTCTAACAATTCAAAAGGGCCAATAAGAGATACTATCTAACAATGAATTAAAAAATATATATACTTGAATTAAAATAATAAATAAAACAAAAAATAATATGAATTGAATAGCAAAACTGTTAGCTGAAATCATGACGGGGAACCAAAAAAGCTTCATGGTCTTTCTGAAGGAAGTGAGTGGAACGAGGGAACAAATAAATTAAGAAGGCCAAACAGCAAACAGTACTTAAGCAGAAGCAGCAAACACCACAACCTAAAACCGGAATTAGGAACAATAAAAAATAAACAACATATTATTATATATATAAATATATATATATAATAATATATTATATAATATGATATTATAAATAGTATAAATATATATATATATATATATATTAATATATATATATTAATATTATAATATATTATTAATATATATATATATAATTAATATATATATATATATTATATATGATGTATTAATATATATATATTATATATATTATATTAATATATATTTATTAATATTATAATTATAATATATATATATTATTTATTAGGGTGGCCCTATTTTCTACAACCCTAATATTGTGTAAGTTAATTAGAAGGGAAAATACATATAACTCTAATATTAAAATCTAATAGCCTATTTTAATATGATGGTATTAGTCATCACAACTAACTCTACGAAGATTTAAGTTAATATCATAGTCTGATACGTAATGTAAAGTCAGTACTATATATGCTTATATATAGGCTAACTAATTATATATAGATGATATAATAGGTGATCAATATTATTCGTTCACAAGTTTTCAAGAATGGAATAATAAAATGAGTACAAAGATATATATTTTATATTATATAATATTATATATTATATAATAATATATAATATATAGATTAATATATATAATATATATTAATATTTATTATATAATAATATACAGTATATATATATATATTAATATATTATAATATAGATATTATATATATTTTATATATCAATATATATATATATATAGATATATATATATTATTAATATATAATATATATATTTCTATATATATATGATATATATATTAATTTATATATATATATATTCTTATTCTTCTCAGTTCATATTATATATATATTATAAATATAGTAAATTAATATGTTAGGACTCAAAAATATAGTTTGATTTCAAACCGATCATGGGCGATCCTTTGGGTCATCTCTTTAGTTTGAGTATTAGTTTACTACCTATTAGTGTGAGTTACTCATTATATTCATTAATATATACATTATAGTCTATAAACTATCGAGATCTTGGATCTTTATGATAAGATAAATAATTAAAATAATTCTAATATATTTATATAGAAATGATTCTAAATATAGATAAAATATCCGAATGGAAGAATAAAAATACATATTATAGGATTAATATAATAAATTTTGCAAAACGTGAAATGATTAAAATAAATAAAATATTAAGATAAAATATAATATATACTCTATTTTTTTTCTAAATATTTATCTTATAGATAGCGGTATAGTACAAAGAATAAATTTGTCATTAATAAAAAAATGTACGGCGTGGGTCTTAAAGGTAGTATATAAATAATACTATCATTGCAATTCAAATTCAAATATAAATATTAATAATTGCTTAGTGAATTTTAAAATAAAGCTTTGGGACATAACATTCCTCTTACCTTTCTGGGATGGTTTATGAAAATTTTATATAATGTGATATTAATATATAGGTAATAATATACTGGGAATGCATGGCGGATGGGCCAGACAGATCTTATTACTAAGCTAATCTTTATCAGGATATATAGTGAATAAATTATCTGATTTAAATTCATCTATTTACTATCGCTGCTGTACTTACCAATAATACTTTGCATTACGGTAATGAGGTTAGTAGTAAGCAAAGTAAGCTATACTTAAAGCGTGTCAATAACTAGATAGTATAAACAACTAATTATAGTGTTTTAACATGTTATATATATAGTGATAACTAATATCAAAGACCTGTAATACATGTGTTCTTGTGTATATACCTATCTGTATAACTATAGTTAATAATATATATGGCCACAATAAACGAGAGTGATGTGCTTATTATTTATGTATATAATCGAAATATAACTTATACGGAGTATAGTAGGATTGAGTGATGTCTATTTTTTTTTATAATTGTATTATAGATAGCAATTATACGTATTTTATTAATAAGGTGATTAATTAGTTAAAGATGTATATAGTACGGCGTTTTAGTTAATTTTGAGATCAGATCTACTGGCTTAATAATTATTATTTATGAACTCCTCAAATAAGCGTTATAGTGTGATAGTATAGCTGTTTAGGTAGGATAAAATCCATGGATAATATTAATAAAAATTTCTATGGTACATAGTTAAAGTATGTTCAATATCCCTGTCTATATCTCACATAATAGCAATTTGATAAGTGTAAGAAAATCACTATTATCACTATACCCTATATATATATATATAATAACCAAGTATAAAGAGTTAATATATCTGTGACAAAACCTAGCTTTAAAAATTAGATGATTTGATAGTCTATTAAGATAGAGAGACCTCCTTGATTCAGATAAAATTTTTTTACATAGATATTACTCTATTATTTTAATCATAGTATAACGTTTTATGTTATTAAAGTTGCAATAAACATAGGTTAGATATATATTAATTATTATATAATAAGAATATATCATTATAGGTTAATTATAGGTTAATAACATCAGATAGAATATATATATAGATATATATATATTGATATATATTATTTATATATATATATAGATATATATATATATTGTTATATGAAATATCGTATATATTATTATATATATATATCATATATATATATATATATATTTATTATAATGTCTGCGGTAAGTAAGAAGCACGCTTTGGAGATACCGTACACTCGTTACCAGTACTGGAAGGTGCCTCTCTCCTATCATTATTCTTCGTTAGTAGAGTCTAAGTGATTCGAATAAAAATAAGAATTAATTCAAGATGTCAAAAATATAATTAAGAGATTAGATAAGATAGTAGTATATGTAGATTTTTCTGATATAGATTGTGGTTTTGAAAGTATCTTATATATAAGCATCAGGCATACCAATCAGGTCAACCATCAGATTAATTAATCGGTGAAGCAGTTAAGCTTGTTCCGAACGGAGAGGAGATGTGCTCGGAACTCCGTTGCTTATATATATATCGGTCACAGATCAATAAGACAAAAATGCGCTGCTTACTTGTGTACTATTCAGCAAGATATGAATTGAGTGAGTTTCTAATGTAAGATACGGTCAATTTTATAAGTATTAATTTACACCGGTACATACTCTAAGAGGAAGGTGTTATAAATAATTTCAATCCCGCTGGATCTATATCGAGCAACTGCGGAAACGTTAATCAGAATAAGCAATGGAAGAATAATCTAATAGTGGTTATATATAAACGAATAATAATATTATAAACATCAGAGTATGAGCCTGAGGCAAATCACAAAATATCTCTCTTGAAGTAAGAGTTTATTGCATAGACGAGAAGAGAGAGATGTCAATGTTGACTAATTTCGCTTCAATAAAAGAGATAACGCGAGGGTCGAAGCTGTGTGATGATGTAGGACAATAAACACAATACACTCACATTCTTCTCGAATTTGGTTACTAAAATGGAAATAACTATGAACATATATCCTTTATGATGACAAAGCACAACCACAAAGACAAAGTAAAAAAATTTCGTAGATGAATTTGTATATGATATATCCAGATCATGGTAATTAATAAATACATATTTGAAGTCTCAACATACTTACAATTGTCCTACCAAAAGTTGGCTTTGAAATTCTAATCGATTCTATACATAACAGATTCAGGCATCAAAGTTTAAAAGAAACCAGAATCCTTCCAATTATCATGCGTTCGAATAGACGTAAAGAGTATTGTGAGATCTGAAACCACAAATCATGAACATACTTGGTGAAAAATCTCGCCAACTGGAAGGACGTTACAATCTATACAAGAGTCAAGAAAAATATTATGAAAAATCATCTAACCCAATTCTAATATCGAGAAGTTTTAAGTGAGAAGGCCAAACCATTGTCTCAGAAAAAGTGTAATGGATAAATTTGAAAATTCTATCCTATACAATTATAATGAAGCAAGTTTTTCTTTGCGACTTTATCCGCATCAGTATACTTTCACTTATCATCCATAAAACGATTTTTTTAAAGAACTAAAACTACTTCGTTAACGAGAAGAGGCTGCTTCTCTCAATTTGGTCAATATTGCATGGTTCAGCATAGTAGAGTGATATAAACTTAATAAATATCTATATGAAATAATGTCTACTTTTCAACCATAAAACAATAAATTACTAAATTAAAATAATTGAGTTCGTTGGAATGGATTCATTAATATTTTGCCATGAGCTACACATAACCATATAGGATGAACTCATATCATAAATGCGCTCTAAATATTCTGCCTTTAAATGGCTAGATTTTATGAAAATGACAATTGAAATGTCACCTTAAAACTTTGATGTATCTCTCTATATTTGTTGATTAATTATAGTGTATCCATAAGAGTATCAGGCTTAACGTAATCAGATACCATGAGTAACTCTTTCTAAAAAACATAAATAAGCTAAAGACGGAGTCAATATATCTCCCCGAGGTGTTTTTGCTTGCATCTTGTGTCATAATTTACCATAGCGTATATTTGTAATAACTACTTTATTGGCAGCAAATACATAATATAATACAATCTCATCCAGGCTTGTCGAATTCTTTGACGCGTAGATATTTCCACATAGCTAGGATCTAATAGAGTAAGATACGTATAAGAACTTTACAATATTTTAAACAAAATTTATTCATCAGCGTTATTATCCTCATATTCCCTTAGTTCATGGAGTCAACAGAGCTGAGTCGAAACGAAAAGCATCTATGTCCAACTTCATTACTCAATGTTCCTCTCCCGCACTCCCAAATCTAAATCCCACTCCCACCTCAATCTCACACTGTAGTTACATAGAATACGGTGAGTGAATGATTAGGCGGCCTAAGAGCTATATTTTAAGATATAACTGACGTAGAGAAGGTAATACAAACTCAAGGACTCTTAAATAAATAAAATTAATCATCAATTATATTATAAAATTTTTATCAATAATTATATATATATTATAATATTTAATATTATAATCAAATTTTTTATAATTATTTCTAGTGCCTTATATTATAGGTAACGAAGCGATACAGTCGGTGAATTCTTTTACTCTATCGGTAGGAATTCCGCATCATAATAGCTATACATAAAGTCACTTTTTTCCATGCATACCATAGGCGTAAGCCTGTAGCCAGTATATACATACCTTAAACGCTTAGGAATCCAGAGCAGACTCATAGTCAATGGAATAAATTGTGAGTAAATGACAAACTACAAGAAGGATGTGAGACACCGAAGGCAACAGACTGGATTTACTTGCGTGGATAATTTTACTAAGAAAAGGATTATTAGTAACCACTTATATGTTTCACTTATTAGCATTCCTTGGAAGGAAAATATAAGGTTTACAATTGGATAATAAATTTAGATTTGGAGTAATAAGTAAAAATTTATGACAGAAAACTTGGTAGGACTATATCTAAGGTGATGAAATCATCTATTATAGCGAATTAGGTTCTTATATGTCAGGTTTAAGATCATCAGTTTCCAGTAATATGAGTGAAATGAGGAATGAGAGTCAGTAGTTTCATATAATATCTAGTGCTCTATCACTAAATTATGATATAAGAGAAAATAAGCATGATCATATTAAAGGGATCAATTTGAGTCATTTAGAAAATATCTAGTAATTGAGTGGAAGTACTTTAACGTATCTCCACTGATTTTAATTTAAATATTATATCTATATAATTGAATTAAAATTCAAAATAATTAGCATAGTTTATATCCAGATCTGAGACAATAAATGTTCTTATCTTCAAGCCATTTAAGTAACTTGTTATGAAAAAGGTAAAAGGATATAAATAATAATATCATATCAATGATATATAATATATATAGTGAGCATTATAACCCATAATTCTAACTGTGAATAGATTATTCTGCATTATTAGTTGTTACAGGCGAAGATATATAAATCTAAGTATAAAGTATAGATAGAATACATAAAGTAATATGGACTATATACTTTTATTTCAGAGGAAAATTAGAATTGAGTTCATTGATCCCGGAATACATTCCACAGACAGACTTACATCAAAGCGCGTGTTACGAGCCTAATATATCTTCTAGTATGTACTCGTAATTTGTCCTCCCCAACAATCCGTCATATAGTAATATAAAAACCATACTATTCAGGAATTCCATATTACCCAAGGTCTGCGTAACTATATTCCTATGTGTGTGCTGGATTAATGTGTAGCTCCGTCTCTGAGTTGATTAATTAATCATGTATCAGTACTGCTGTATCACATTCATATGACCATCAATTCCTCTCTCCTTATATATAGTTATAGTCCGAGTTTACTCTTTGGATTATCACCTGTTATCTCTCACAGTGAGTCCTACTGTGTTATGATAGAGTTGTACAAATATATCGTTCTCGCTATCTATGATGAGTTTATCTTAGTACAAATACAAATTAGAAATTAACTAATAGCGTTAAAGTATTCGCTATGACGCATCGGTAATTGCTGAAATATTTGATCTTACTACAATAACTAATATGTGTTCGATATTAATAATAGAACACAATAATCAATTACATGAGACTCTGAATAAAATAGAATGAATCAGTAGATAAACAAAACTTTCATAATTTGATATCTCTTACTTCTGCTTTCAGTAGAAGACTAACAAATGAGATACGAAAAACGACGAATCATCGTGAGAAACTGACTAACCATTTAAAAACAAAAAGAAAGGAAACAAGTACTAAATTCCAAATATACGAACATATATAAATTTTACTTATAGTTAGTATCAGAAGTTGAACCAGAAATATGAACTCAATAGGCAAACGGTCATTGTCAATAACAACTATATTTTAGCGTCATTATTTAGACGAATGATTCTCCTATTCTAAGTATATAATTAAAAGTAACGACTAAAGAATGTAGTCGAGATAAATTAACTATCTAAATTCATATCTCCAAAAGTAAACACCCTTAACAATGTTAAGAGCCTCTGCAAACCTATGAAACTTTACCCGTTTAAAATCATGGACATTAATTATATATATTATGTATAAAATAAAAAAAATATGAGGAAGTCTTTTTTCCTTATTCGTTTTATTTATTTCTTAACCATGATTACTCTCTACACTGGGTCCTATGATTTATAAGATGAAGATTCCACACATCCAGCTATAGGCATCTGATTGGACAATGGCGAAATTCTCTCATCAGGAACCAGGAAAATCTGTAAAATAAGGTTTAAAGCTCCGCCACTCCACAACCTGTCATGTAACATGACAAGCTCGTTGGAGCGGAGGAACCGGTATATATATATGTACAATGTACATATATATACACACATATTCCTAATATATATATATATTAATTATCAGAGGCAGGTGGTTCTCAATGAATATATATACAATATATATATATTGTTAGGGAAAACTTATATATACGGTATAAATCGATACCATATAAACCTTTTGATTTAATTTTGGGTAACTCAATCACACAAGACTTTATTATATAGCTTGTAAATTTTTAATTTAGTCTGTACTCATACACGAAGAATACATACACACAATAGATCACTTAGGCAAGAACATTTTCTCTAGGAGGGATATTCGTCTCATAATTTGAAATTTTTGACGATCAGACATACTAGTAAGCATTCGTCCAAGACCACTTCCATAAGGAACATGTTTATAGTTTTTAAATAAATAGTTAAGAAGGAAGTATATGAAGAATTTAATAAAGATAGAGAGAAAACTTATCTGGTTCTTAATTTGAGATAAGTCATTTTGCTCATTATATTAGCTTTTTTCAATCAGTAGTTGAACACAGAACTTTAATTAAAGGAAATTGCAGAGGAATTTTTCAAACAAATGAAACAAAGCTAACAAATTTCTGAGCTTATTTATTTCATCTCAGGGAAAGATCAACTTTTCAATTTATAACACAGAGAAGGTTATAAAAGACTGGTACGTCTCCTGTGACGGACATATTCTATGGGGGTAGACATTACATTCGGAAAATTGGGAACCATTCCTCTACTTCTAGTACTGGGAGGAATAGGCAATTGCATTTCCTCCAAGATTTCATCATCTATATGGACCAAAGTCAAATTACTATTATCCAAATGGACGTTAGTGGGATCACCAATTACCTCTCCCACTATTTGAAATGAAAAAGGAGAATTCTAGTCTCCGAGACAGGTGGAAACCATCTCAGCCGACGGGGACATATGAAAGATATTACTACTTGCGGGCTGAAACCATAAATTCAGTCTTTTGAGAGTCGAAGAACTATCTAGGTAAAAAAGGCTTTGAAAAATCGACCTGCAAATCACCCACAAACACATCTCTCTGACATACCCCTAAGTTTTTCCGATGAGCCTGCGGTTCAGTTGTCTCTCCTGAAAAAAGGAGGGAATCCGTAAATCAATCAGAGTTTCCAGATTATTTACGTCCAAACGCTGGCTTGTGAAACTATAGATCTCATTATTATTAGTTAACGTTACAGGAGAAAGAATAGAGGGATATTTAAATTTACTGGTATTCATGAGAATACATATCAAAATAATCTAAAACAGGGGTAAGTATCCGTCATGGTTACCTCCAGGGTACTCCATGCTTTAGGAGAACTAGTAGGAATATTTATTAAATCCGTCTCGGATAAACTAGAATCGAAATCTATCTCAGGTAAACTAGAATGGGTAAAATGTGAGTTACCCTTATTGGGGTATAGGGTAAATGGGAATTACCCTTATTGGGGTAGAGAGCAAAAAGGGTAATTATATTTTTTCAGAGCTTGGGGTTAACTCCTCCATACTAATGTTAAGTTTTTCCCTTTGATCCCAAGAAGTGGGCTCTATTACAGGAGTTAAATGGGGCAGTTGAATATAGTCACTTAAGGAGATAGGATTAAAAGTTAAGAACCCTCAAAATCAGCTTCCCCTTCCAGGGATTCATCGCAAGTGAACAAGGAGGTATCGGCGATAGACTCTGACTCACAAGAATAGACTGAATCGGTCTCAGACTCAAGATCGCCTGGATTCAAGGAGGATTTTCACATCCCATCAACAAACTCTCCTTCATCGAGAAAAAATGCACACATTAAATAAATTATCTAATAA
This sequence comes from Trachelipus rathkii, assembly GCA_015478945.1. Lineage (NCBI taxonomy): Eukaryota > Metazoa > Arthropoda > Malacostraca > Isopoda > Trachelipodidae > Trachelipus > Trachelipus rathkii. The sequence goes on along the minus strand of JABUQX010106430.1, from coordinate 1,186 downwards.
TAATACATACATATATTTTCGAGTCAGTATTCCCGCAATAACCCGGAATCTCAATCCATTCCCTTAAGTGTGAAAAATGGACTTGTGATTCTACTGGGGGGATTGTATTCCTTGGATGACATTGCCACCCTATTCGGGTTCACGTCTACAACAGTAAACGGCCCCTTCCACTTATGATGAAATTTAAGAGCAGTGCCCTAGTTCGTATTACTTTACGAGCCACTTTTTGACCCACCTTGAAGGTTTAAAGTTGACACTGCCCTCTTTCCAATATTGGGGAAAAGTTATGCACTGGAGTATGGGTTGTAATAGATAATCCGAAGGGGACATGTCCAAGGCGCTATGAAAATTATTATTATAAATTTATATGGAGAAGACAATTTCATCCCAAGTAGCGGTTTTCCAGAAACCAAAACAGTTCAGATAGTTGAATCAAACCCGTTAAAAGCGCCTCTGAACACGTTTACTCGAGGATGACAGGGAATATTCTCACATTTTAATGTTGTGTTTTTTGTAACACTTGTTGATCTGGGAAGTAAATTCAGTTCCATTATCAAGTTAAATAACGATTGAACTTTAGAAGGAAAGGCGAAACTTGGTGTTCAGTTTCCGAGAGACGTCAAGCTGACTTGTCGGCACATGGGACTACAGACACCCAATTAAACTAATGGTCAATAAAGAAATCATGCAATATAAATTTCCTTTAAAAGTTTTAGGAATTGAAATCTAATCCATCGCACATAAATTGGAGGGAAAGTTGAAGATTTTTAACATAGGTAAAGTAATATTGGAAGAAAAGTTGTTTCTGCATCTGCGCAAACAGGGCAAACCAACCCAACTACATCTGACAATTACCTGGTTGACCTAGGATCGCCAAATGCTTATTACTAACTGATCAAGCTTGTCCGCCTATGGGCACAAAGTATACATGAAGCCCCAAAACTATGGCATATAGTAAGTCCAAAGGAAACGCGTAAAACCAAGATCCCCAGACGCAGTTCGTAATACAAAATTCATTAGTCCAAGATCATTTGTTATAAATGACTATTTGTAGTTGGTACTTCGTTGCAATTCATATTGTTAACATTTTCTTAAAACCTTCAAAAGTACAAGCAGTACGATCATTATTTGTCGTATATTAATATCATGTATCGGTTAATATTACTCATATCTACTGAAACAGAAT